>WBNM01038374.1:0-20792 GCA_013399055.1 Ramphastos sulfuratus
GGAACTTTGAAAGACTGGGACACTGCATGGCAGCCATTAAGCAGTAGTGATGCAACAGCTTTCCTTGTGCAGTGCTCAGGGAAGATCCTATGCTCTAAAGCAGCCCCAAGGGTCATAGCCGAAAACAAACTCCCAGGCTCCATGGCTCCTTGGTTTGATCCTTCACACCAAGTCCTATGCCTTAAAGAATGCTTTTTAAACAGGTAGAACAATGATTAATAATGTCTGCTTCAAAACACAAGGCAGCTTCATATTATTTTCTACATAGTTTCAGTATTTGATCTGGTGGATTTGCTAAGAGCTTACAAGCAAAGTTAAAATCTTAAAATCCAAATAAAGCAATTTTTAGCAAATGCTTTAAAGTACACATAAAGAGTGATGCTTATTTTTTTTTATTACATTGGTTTGAATTGATCTTTCACAGCTGAATGAACAATGCAAGCATGCCATTGTAAAGCAACCAGAAACAGATCTGCAACTTTATTTTTTCTTCACTGACAGTCTGGAATTTATTCACTGAAATCTTCCATTTAGACACAGCAATAACAAAATAGCTGTATACTACTTCCGTTATAAATGTAAGTACTATTTAAAGTGACTTTACATACTCCTTTGTAGGTATTTCTCACTTTAACCAAAGAACAGGTATAGAAGATCTGTTTCAGTAAGAGGATCCAGTAATGGTACCATCTGTTTTCTTTCATCTTAGTCTACCATAATGTAACTTCTAGAATAGTTAGAGACAAAGAGGGTATTTTTTTAAATTAATCCACTTAAACACAGCTACCAATTTGTTAATGCTATTTCACAGATACTCCTAATACTGGTTTTGTGTCCCACTGTAACAAATGCTAGTCTTTTGTATCTTTCCCTAATAATGGCCTGACCATTGCCTACATTTTCAGTTAAGATTTCTGTTAAATAACAAACTGACATGGTGGCCTCCTTGCTACAATTTTTTTTTTTTTTTTTTTTTTTTGCTAATCAACGCTTCTAATTAGCATGCTCTTCCTCAAAAGATCTGATGAAACTTTTCTGCAGGAAGGTAAATCATGGGCAAAGTGTTCTTTATCTGCCAGATTTTTAAGAGCTAGTTTGGAGAAGCAGCTGCAAGAGGTGGGCTACGAGTTTCAGCTAAGAGTTTCAGTGAGTATGGGTTTTGGATAAAGTTTAGTGAGAATTTCAACTCAGGAAACTGAGGATGTTGATGTATTTATTGACCATGCTGCTGCCCAAAGAAGAACTACGTGGTTGCATCATACTTACTGCCTTCTATTTATACCTCTGAAATTAATGATCCAAAAAAAATACTCATAGCCCTCAAATATTTTTTGTAATTCTGGTGTAGAAAGACCTTCACTGCTGTCTTGATACTCACCTCCACCAGGAGGGATTTTCATCCTTTTACCCATCCTCAACTCCTTGTTCTAGGCCTCTTAAGTCCAAGAAGCACTAGACTTTTGCTGCTACTAATAATGACAGCAACATTGTAACATCAACTTCTTCCACCTTGGCTCAACCACTATTCACAAGTCTATCTGTAGCTAAGTAAACTTGCCCTGAGTGGTTTGTTTGTAGCTCTGATTCAAGCAGCTCACAGAAACATCTGCACTGAGCCCTTAGTTGATCTTGCACATTGGAAAAAGACAACCTTCACTTACACGTATTTCATATTGGGAAGGCTGCTTTCATATCCACAAAGTCTGCAAAACATTACTATTATAAAAGAAAGTCTAGTTCTTCAAACACTGCAGTTGCTAGGCACTCTCATTCATGAGTAGTTTCCACATGCAAATGGATTTTCCAGCCCTGATCACAAGTCCTCTCCTTTCAAACCAAAAACACCCCCTCTTTCTCTAAAAGAACTGACCTCTATTCCCTCACATCTAAGCCAAACTGAAACATGCTTTTTTTTTTTTTTTTAATATGTCAAGAGTTAGGTAATTTAAATAGAGAGAAGCAAAAATCCCCATACAAGTAATCCACACAGCTCCTTCTTCTTGAACATTGTGAAATAATACAAATAACCATTTAGTACATTAATCATCTGCCTCCAGGTTACATACTTTTCCTTCTTTCCTCAAAATTCCATCTCTTATCAATACTTCCTTTATTCAGTAACCTCATTTATGTTTTCCGACTACTGCTGCCCATGCCATCTCCTTGTTGACCTGGTGACTTCCTCATTTTTCCAACATATTTCAAATCTCAAAAGCCTCCTGGCAAAACATTCCAGTTATGCTGTGTGGTTATCAATGCAAACTTTTCTTTTTTTAAACTGTGGGTGCCTTACTAGCATTTATTATAATACTAATAGGAAAAAAAAAAATCTATGTCTTTCCATAGCTGATGTAACTCTATCCCCATGGTTTGATAGTTAACACAAATAATTCTACTGTATACAAAAATATGGTTAAATATTATTTTTCTTCATTGTTGTGACACATTCCTGTGAAGCTGTAAGAGCAAGAAGCGTATATAAACATTTCCATTCTCTTCGCTATGCATAATGTAAATAATATAATCTCATTGACCCAACCACTTTGGGCAGCCAGTTCACGACAATACAGTCAGAGTAACTGTTCCTTTTGTCCTTTTCAGAATAGCAACTGCTTCCTCATGTGTCACCCCTTCTAAACTCTGCCCGTTCACGGCAATGATTTGATCCCCCCTCTTCAGGCGTCCATCTTCTGCTGCTGCACCCTGAAAAAAACACAACACACAAATGCAGACTCATGCATTTCTTTTAATCCCTGCCATATTGTCCTTACAGCCTGAATAAGATGGCTTAGTTCACAAAATCCTGTAATACTTTTTTAATTCTCAGTGATTCAAATACAGTTGATGATTACACAGCGTGCTAGTGGTGCAGTGTGTCCTGCCCTAAGTTTCACAACATTCAGAAACTGGATATACAAGATTTTTTATATTCTTTTAAGCTTGTTCATCCAGACAGTGGAATTTTTAAACTCTACTATCAATAGGAGTACAATTTTCAACTTGAGTAAATTTTCAGTAGCTGGTATTACAAAGTCAGTAATCAAATCCAGCTCTGTACTTCGATTTACCATAAAAGTCTGGGATTTTTTTATTCCATTTTTCTCTGACTTGGGCTTTTTCATAGGGCAGTCCAAACTACCAAATCTGGGTCAGTATCTGAACTTCTTCCAATATTCCTACTTAGTTCAATTATTTTACCTTGAGGTCAATTATTTGACCTACTCAGTCAAAATAAATACAACAGTCCCTTCCACTACATGGAAAAAAGGAAGGGGGGCTTTTGTTCTAAGCATGTGCAGAATTCTAGTTCTGAAGAGATGAAGATTCTAGCATACGCAGTCAAACGCATTTCAAATTCTCAATCTTGCTAAGACTACATTCTTCAAATACTGCAAGAACAGTTTGACCAGCACTTGCACTGAGGAAAAAAGGCTGTGAGAAACTGTAACAATCCTTTGGCTTCAAACTCAGGCCATGACTTAAGTAGTAGCAGCTGTGAACTAATCAGTGTATTGACTAAATAAATTCACATTTACCTTTGCAAACACCGTCTTCACATAAATGGGTAAGTCTCCATGGGGACTGCCATAGCCACCCACAATACTAAAACCTAGGCCATCTGGTCCTCTATCCAGAGTAATGGTCTTGTACTGAGGAGTTCTGAAAAAAGTAAAAAAACCCAACCATTACAATGTTGTCTGATTTAACATGTAGAATATTCAACAAAAAACATTTCTCCTTTCATGTTAAGCAATACATCTCCCTTTCCAATGACCTACAAATGCTTTTACTATAACAGACTATTTTAGTTCTTGTAAAGCACTATGATTGTATAATGCCCTCATTATTACTTAAGGGTAGCTACTTTAAACACATCTTTTACCCAGCTCAGGGCACAGCTACAGCTGCAATGTGCCACAGCGCTCACTAGCAAAGCAGAGATGCAGTTTTAGTACCTCAAATCTACATAACAAATATCTACTTTTAAACTCCACTAACCCACTACACCTCTTAAAAAACATCCACGATTAGCCCCAACAGTTTATATTGTAAAGTTTAACTGCTTCTCTACTTCTCTAATGTATGACTGACTCTGTATATTTGTACATTTATACAAGGCCATTTGTAGGTATATATCCCCACTCTAAGAAATTCTGAAGTTCTCTCTTTTGAAGCCTGTATGTGTGGCTAAAATGTTCTCTTTTCTCTTTTTCCTATTCCTAGGAGAAAAATGCCTTCAATTTATGAGCATTTGACGGAAAAATTGTTTACAAAGCTGTATCTTACAATATACCAGAAGCAATACACCTTGTATACCAGAAAAGCTTGATGCTTCTGATAGCCCAGTGGTAGAAAGCACATTATGGAAATACAGGTAGCACTGTAGAAAAGGCCTTGCTATTTAAGCCTGAGAAAAAACATTTTAGGTACTACCAATTATCTCAGCTACCAAAGCTCAGTGAAACAAAGGATGCTGTATTTACAGAGAAGAAATCAAATCACACTGTAACTCTGCAGAGTAGGAAATGTAGGAAAAGTAAAGCAGAATGACAAATCACATAATGAAATACACAGAAGAGAGCCTGTGACCTGCAGCTCTCATGTATATCAAACATGTAAGTCATGATCAAACAATAAATTCATTATTTGATAGAATCTATGAGTTCCCCCTAAAGTAAGAAGCTACAGAGGTTGTATATTCTATAGTTACTGACCCTAAGTCATCCTGGAAAATGCTGGTTGAAGTTAGTCCTGCAAATGACAGATTGGATGTAGGAGTATCCTGATGCTGACTAGTTATGACACTCACTTCTCCTCCAGCAACAACCTAGGAACAGAGTTTGTAAACCAATATAATGAGAGTGCTGATACCAAAATAATTTGTTGTAGCAGCTGGCAAAACAGTATTCAGAAAATATTTCAAATATCATTGAAGATTTTTTTACCTGCAACTCAATAGTGCCTGAAGCATTTTTTAAGAGACTAACAGCTTGAGAGTGAGTCATACCCTCAGTAGATGTTCCACAGATGCTAACGATCCTATCCCCAACCTGCAGAAGAAATTGTAGAAAATCTGACTAACAGTAAGTTTAGCTACATAGAGTTATTTGTCACTTTCTTTCAACAACAGCAGATCTGTGTATCTGCATTTAGCCGGATTTTATCAGTGATACAGGCCAGATAGTATTAAATTAACAACAGTTCACTGCACGTTTTCTCTCTTTGACCTACATAATGATCCCTTACAGACATAAAAAATTCTACATCACAATTGGCAAATTACGCTTATTTAGTGTATCCAGTGTAAAAAAGTAACGATGCTTTAGAGAACTGATCCTAATACTCTAGAAATACATAGCATGTAAAAAAAAGAGCTGCACTTTACATGACACTTCATGAAAGACAGACTGAGATTGTAAATTATCTTTAGAGATTATATGATTTAACTTATCCTCAAATAATCCTGTCCATTTTCCATGAAGCACTGAGTCAAATTCAATCAGACTGGTACAGACCAGATACAGTATGCACGTAAATGCTGCAACTCACTTTAACTCAGACCCTAAAAAGCATTATCTCTATCCTAAGACAGATAAGGATAGAAAACATGAGAGAGAAAACAGACTGAACACATAGAGTTGCAGGAATGACCATGGTGCTCATCAGCAGAACTCACCCATAGAATTCATAGTTTTGAACTCTAGTCTCCAGTTTCAATTTTCACAAGCTAACTAACTCAATGATGCAAGATTGCTTTAGGACTTGCTTCTCAAAGTTACTATCTTTCAGCAAGTATCTTTCACTGCGCTACCAATGTGAGTTACTGCTTCATCAATCTGAACAGTAAAAACTGTTGTCACAGTCTGAAGCACTTAGAACTCTACCATGACACTGCTAATTAATTGCCTGACCAGAGTATTTGCTCTGCATTACCTATGCAATCTTTACAACTTTCTTTACAATTAACTTACTCTGAGTTTCTGAGTCTGAGCTGCAACTCCATTTGGATGCATCATGGCAATAAATATAGGAACATCTCCAAGAGGACTTCCTACACCACCTGCAATGCTCACTCCCAGGGAATCTGCAGGGCCCTGTTATTGCCATGAAAAAGGAGATTAGATCTTTCTGCAAAGAAAACACACACTGAGAATTGTAGGCTTATCTCAAAAAATATTGAAGCCCTTATGAAATTCAGAATTCCTATGTCTCAAGCCGTTTTTTACATTAGTACACTTTGCAGCATATCAATAAAGCACAGAGAGCACAACATATGTCTCCTCCCATAAGAGCTCCATGACAATTCCCTGATTTAGTTGTATACTTTTTCTTCACCACTTATCTTCACCACTAACTACTTATAGAATTCAGCATCAGACCACTAACATCAGCGTAGAAAGTCTCAGCAAAAAAAACTGGACAGATGGAATTGCTTGTTTTTAATATTGTCTGTATTGACCTCCTCCTCTGAGCTTGATGAGGGCTAGCGTTAATCTTTATGCGCCCCCTAGTGTCCTATTGTTGAAGAACAAAAAAATCTTTTCACTACCAAACAGCACCCTACTACCTAACTGCAAGAACTGCCACAGTAAAATGAGTAACTGTAGCAGTTTAACAGCTAACGCTCTGTTTTGGTTCTAAATTATAAACAAGATAGAGGAACTTTCTGGACATTCTTTTGAATATAGAGTGAATAAGCAGGGCATTGACTGTAAAAGGAAAAATCTGTATCATTCATTGGTTTCCTAATTGGTATAAAAAGCCAATATATAAACAGTTTAGTTCTCTTCGCTTTTGGGCTCTGGCTCTGTAGCTGTTCCTTTGACTCTGACTCCTCCACACCATGTACTAACCTTTTCCTGATAGCACATGAGGCCTTGATGGTTTTCTATCTGGGGGGACAGAAGAAGGTGTCATTGGCCCCTTCTGGGCTTTCTTTGTCTGGGGAGGAGGATTGGATTTCTGTATTATTTTTAAATTGTATATAACTGTAAATACATGTAAATATATTTTGTATATATGCTTGTAAATTTAGCTTGTCATAAAATATAGTTTTTCCTTACTTCCAAGCCATCTGAGTTGGTCTGGTAAATTTTATTTGGAGGGTAATTTCTCAACCCACCACAATATTGTACTGTAAAGAGAATGGCTAAATATAATCCATGTAACCAAGTGAACTATATGCCAAGAAAAGTCAAATAAATAGAAATATTTTTGATAATCAGAATCACTCTGTGACTCATATCTCACACTCCTGTAAATGAGAGGTGTTGATTGTGAACTTCACAGTTGAAAATCTGGCAGATGTCATGTAAAGTATGAAGAAAAAAACAGAAATATGAATCAACAGGCTTGCAACTCTGGTGTAGTCCCCCTCCTTCACTAAAACAGAGCCTGGATTTAACTCAGTCTGGTAAAAAATAAAACTTGGTTCCATTATCTCTTGCTAATGCTTCTTCCTTTTGCTTTCAAAAAAGGTCATGAAATGTGATAGCATAAATCACACCTATTTTACATAAAAACATAGGTAGTGAAGATCATGCAGTTTTGACCTGAAAAGACAGCAAGTTAATAAGCAACTTCTATATCAGTTCTCTCTCAATATGATTCACAGGCCAGATTACTTTTCAGTAAACACAGTTACTGACAACATCCACAAAACCAGTTCCTGATACATTCCACTTCATGCTGCAGCTTACCTTTTTTATTTCTACTGTTCTTAGTCCCTGGATTTCAGAAACTGCTGCCAAATGGATTTTAAAAAGAAAAAATTACATCAGCATTTTTAGGAAACTCTTCCATTACAGTTATCCAAACCAGTATGATGATTCTAATGTTCTGCCTGTTTATTACACTGTTTCAAGCAGTGGCTCTCATTAAATTAGTAAGGCTGAAATACTTCTACAATTGGTGAAAAATCACTAATTATTTCAATTTGAATAACTTTAGGAATAAGACTGCTAAGCATACTCAAATAGAATATAAAAAAAACCCCACCCTATTACTTGCTAGCAGTATTTTGATCAGAAGTAACTGTGTTCTAAATACGAGCACATGAGATACTCCACATCTACTTTAACTATACAGTATCTGGGTTTCTATGAATGATACAGCTTGACTGGACATATTTGGATCAAATAGAAAATGATGGCTCGACTTAGATTCTCAGTATTCTCAGAATCTAAATGACTGGTACCACGAGTTGCTGGTTTCTTTATTCAAATATATATACTTGTACCATAACTACCCCTGCAGCACTTTCACGATTAAGGATTCACTTTCACACCTACAGCACATCATGACAATGTTCTAGAAGAAGTGGAAGATCTCAGCTATCAGTTCACATATATAAAATACTGAAAGCACCAAAGAAACCTTACCAGTGTTCTTCTTTAGACTATTTTCAAAGACCTCAGGGGCACTGGAACCAGAAACCGTGAAACTGAATGATGAGAGGCTGCCACTTCCATCACTGACCTAAACAGTGTTAGACTGCGATCAGAGAACAGCTTCAGATACTCAATTAGATAGAAACAAACCTCTAACCCACAATATTCAGCAGATTTTGCTCTATTTTACTTTTTCAGTGCCCAGTTAAAGCTGACACAGTGAACCTCCACTTTTTCTCAGTCACTCTAGAGGGCTGTGACCACATTACTAGACTGACAAAGATTACATATCTACAACTTTGAAGTACTGTTTCTGAAGTCAAGACTATGTTCTTACATTTATACTTTCTACCACCTCATAAAAGATCTTCTGGTGCAAAAGTCAGCCATGATTATGAAGGTAGGGACAAAAGACAAGATTGATCATTATAAAAACTCATGTGTACTCTCATGTTCACCCACTGCATCACCTGAAAATTAGGCACTCTGCTGAATTTCATCAGCACAATTTCCAGGAAGATTTTCACAATACCCACAAGGCCATGCAAAGGAACAACTTGTCTCCCAGTGACAGTAGTTCACTGACTGTCAGAGACTTCAAAACACTCAACATTGTGATCTGTTTCTTATTAAACAACTTGGATTAGGACTGCACAGAGCCTGAATGGTTTCATCTTGCTTGGCATTGCCCATTCTGAAGCGAGTCTAGCATTTCAGTCTTGTCCAGTCTTAACCTGCTTACATGCAACTGTTTATTTATGGTTTGTCTTAAAATTATTTATCTCAGTACTTCATAATCTGCACACTCAGTTTACAATGAGGTAAAGTCCTAAGGTAATTTATGAGTTCTCATAAATATAGCTCCTACTGAAGAGAATCACAATGTGAGCTGTGACCCCATGGAGGATGTATTCAAATGCAGGAATTGATGCAAGGTCGTAAACTCCAGCACTTGGCTAAAACTAAAATAAATAAACTTGAGAGAAGTCTGTTGGAAAGGGTTCAGATTACCTGCTTCTAATGACCACTATAAAACACAGATTTGTAAGAAGCGGTGAAATTCACTATGTTTCCTGAAACAACACTCTTGCCAAGCATGCCATGCTCTCCTAAAGTAGCAAAGAAGTTTCAAGTCCACTGCAACTTCTGATATTGCTAAGAATCACAGCTCTCTCTGCTTCCCAGGCTGTGGTCATAAAAAACAGACTATGCAACACAGGGAATTTACTTCCGTACTATGTTTTTGTCTGGATCATGTCTTTAGCAGATACAATTTGCTAAAGTGAACCTGTAAGTGGTTAGCATAAAGATGAAATGTAGATAAAACCTACTTTGCTTCATCTTGGATATCAGGTTTGTGGAAAATCACTGTCATCATAAACCAAATTCTCTTTATTTGCTTTGATTATTTAACTATTCTTTCTTTCAAGCAAAAAAGGTTTTACAGTTACACACCTGGCTGCTCTGGGATGTTCTCCTCTCAGAGTGGAATGGACCAGCTTTTATTCTTCCAACCTCTAGTCTTACTGTACCTAGTGAACACTAAAGAACCAGTCACTCATAAGACATCTCTTCTGTTTATGACAGTATTTGAATCTCTTATTAGATGGTAGGAGAAGAAAAAAGTATGGACAGAGAGAAAAAGAATGAGCTAACAGTCCCTCCATGGGCACTGAGCAGACAGAGCTCATGGCAGAGGAACAGTCACACAAAGTACACCATGATATTGAAGATTGAACAGTGATACAGATGTAAAAATGACCTAGTAAAACTAACTATTTTACTTTTCACTTAACAGGGAGTAGTTTTGGATTCTCAAATATAATTTTGACATGTATTTTTAAGATGGCATTTTTAAAGGAGTAGTGAAATTGTTCGCAGTAAGCACTCAAAATAGTGAAACACCTCAAAGTATTAATCACTATTTCTGCTAATATGACTCTGAACATGGTATTTAAACTGGTACTTAATCATCTCTCTCTTGCTCTGGAAACTACCTGTTACTCTGTATCTGTATTAATGTAGTTAAATTTCAGGCAGGAAGTTTCCCCAACATCTATCGGTAGTTTAAGTGACCTTTCCACACCTGACTCCCAATAGGAGGCTGGGCAATACAGAGACTATTTGCATACTAGAAAATACTTCCACTAAGTTTTCAATTACACCATTAAGTATTTACGTGTCCACATATAATTAGTACCTCAGAAGAAAATTCACCCTGCAATCAAACATTTAGAAACCAAGACTTTAGGGTGATTTTGAAAACAGATAGAAAAGTTACAATTAAAACCAACATCTAGAAAACTAGACTTCCAAAATAATACAAATATTGTCAAAAAAAGGACCATCTACCTGCAAAAAAGATCACCTAACTATTATACACTCAAACACAGACATTTAGAAGATTTGTTATTATTTTGTCTTCCACTGGGAAGCTGTTAGTATGAACTCACATATCCAAAGAAATTAATATAAGTTTGTTTTCATTTATTGTGCTTGAGCTGTATTATCCTAAGAGAGGATGATGTATTTTCCAGAAAATTCCAGTAAGACACAGATCAATTCATCAAAACCAGCAACAGGACTTATCCATTCAAACACAGTTGCTGTTCTCTTATGGTTGACACCACAAGAGATTTATTTCTAAATCGCCTTTATTTTTTCATGTTGATATCTCTATGTCCTGGGAAAGACTTGAACAAACCTTAGGCAAAAGGTTTGTTCTTTTGGGCTTGTAAGAGTTGACTTATACTAAAAGATGTGGACAATTCATATCCATATCATATCTTAGACTTAGACTGAATGTTAGGAGCAAGTTCTTTACAGTGAGGGTGGTGAGGCACTGGAACAGGTTGCCCAGGGAGGTTGTGTATGCTCCCTCCCTGGAGGTGTTAAAGGCCAGGTTGGACAAGGCCTTGAGTAACCTGTACTAGTGGGAGGTGTTCCTGCCTATGGCAGGGGGTTGGAACTAGATGATCCTTGAGGTCCCTTCCAACTCTACCATTCTATGATTCTATGATATCCAAAAAAGGAAAACTGAACAAGTAATCTATGTACCTAAAATTACCATGTCCTCACATAAGATGCAAACCCACAAATGAGTTTCTAAAGTTACAATATGTGAAAGTGGGAGGTAATATTTTCCAACTGAATTTCTGAATAAAACAATCCACATTTAGCTTTACTATAGCTTTCTCTCTCTCTTCCTGAAATCCATAAATCAAATGAAGGGAAAGAATTACCAGCTTTTCACATTTTAGGGATACTTAAAAAGAAACAGTACAAGAATAGGCAAAATTGTTAGCCTGAGAACACATTCTAGTGGTTTCACGCTACTTAAAACACATTGGGATTTTCCAAACATTATAAGTAATTTTCTAGCAAAATACCTTTCAGGCAGTTCAACAATTCACTCCCACATTTTACTTGTGAACGGAAACAGAACTGATAGCTGGCATAAAATTGGTGACTGTCTATACAAGAGTGATTTTAACTGAATTGTTAATAATACATCTGAGTTATTTTAAACCCCTCATTTCTCAGGGCTAGGGCAATTGCTTAACAAGTGCTACTGAGTGGGATGAAGCACTTAAAATATCAATGTAAAAATGACAAATGGGAAATAAGAATTTTCAATTAGAGACTCCAAACTGTTTACCAAAATGCAAGAAACTTGACACACGAAAGAGCATTTAGAGAAGATGTAAGAAACTTAAGAAGAAACATAGTGTCTTTAGATAAAGTACAGTTATCAGGTAAGAATGGAAAACTAGTATCAACCCAGAAAAGAATACTAATCAGTTTATTGTCAGAATATAGACCCAGTTCTGCCATTCTCACTTACAGACACATGCTGTAAAGACAGAATAAAGTGCTCCTACCTCCCCTTTCTAATCTTTGTCCCCCACCCCACATGTCAAGCAGAAAAAAAACCCAAAAACCCAAGCATCAAAGCTCGAGGAACTGTTCAAGACCTGACTTTATCACTCTTTTCACAGTACCTTTAGCAAAGCTGCAACAGCCTCCTGGTTAGCATTTCGAACATCTTCTCCATTCACTGTCAGTATCTGGTCTCCTTGCATTAATCTCCCATCTGTGTCTGCTATTCCTCCTTTAACGATGTCTGACACGAACACCCCTGTATCACTTCTGCAAATACACATATGGATTACAATAGTGTTTGAGGGCCTTTTTTTAGTTTGCTATTGGGAACACAAGAGACATTGTTTTATTTTTCGGTTGAGTAACATTTGGCCAGTTCCTTTAGGAATGGCCAATTAGCTTAGGAACTAAAAATAATACAATGACATATATGGCCTTCAAGCCTCCAGGATCTGAGCACTAGAACCAAACAGAAACATAAATATGCCCAGTGAATCACAAACATTGGCTCTCCAGGTACATTTATACCTTTTCCCAACAATACTCAGACCAAGGCCTCTGTCAGGCTTCTTTTGGAGCTCTATGTTAAGTACATCATACATGTCTTCCTCCTTGTACTGGGCCTCATCTCTGTACACAGTGAGACGAACTTTTTGGGGAGTCTGTCGGAGGACATTTATTGCTTCATCGTGTGTGGCATTCCTGAGGTCAATTCCATTCACCTGCAATGAAAGCATATGAAATGAAAGCATGTAACAATGAAGTCTGCAGGACCCTTCAGAAAACAAATAGAACATGTCTAGTTAGCAAATTATAATGACAGTGAAAAAAGAAACCACCGCACCTCTAGTATCTGATCCCCAGCCCACAGCCTCCCATCTTTAGATGCTGCTCCTTCTTC
This sequence comes from Ramphastos sulfuratus, assembly GCA_013399055.1. Lineage (NCBI taxonomy): Eukaryota > Metazoa > Chordata > Aves > Piciformes > Ramphastidae > Ramphastos > Ramphastos sulfuratus. The sequence continues at coordinate 13,174 of WBNM01038374.1, forward strand.
ATATACTTCGTGGATAATGATTGCTCCCTGTGGACAAGTAAAACAAGAATAAATTACATATTGAAATAACATGCCCCTACTTTGTAACAAGAGCAATGCAGTTTGAGGTCTCTTCCAACCTTGCTTATACTGTGATACTAATATTCCTACCCTAATTCATCAGGTTTAGGAGTCCGGGTAGGCTGGACATACTTCAAGAGGGAAGTCTTACAGGCATAGGGGTGTGCCGAAAAGTGAGTCAAAGGGGAAGAGGTCCAACTTGCCTGAATAGAGACTTTTGGCTAAACCTCAAGAACAAAAGGTAAGTCTATAGCCTGTGGAGAGGGGACAGGCCTCCAATTAGGACTACATAGTGAAGCTATGAAGGGAGAAAATTAGGAGAGCCACACAGAGAACAACCAGGGGACAAAGGCCTAGTCAGCACGGGTTTATGAAGGGCAGGTCCTGCCTGACAAACCCTATCCTCTTCTATGACAAGATAACCTGACTATTGGATGAGGCTGTGGATATTGTCTAACTAGACTTCTGAGAAGCCTCTGACACTGCTCCCCACATAATTGTTACGGACAAACTGCCTTGGATGAGCACAGGCTCTGCTGGATAAAGCACTGNAATGATTCTGTGATTCTCTGCCGGAGCAAGTGCAGAGGAGGGCAATGAAGCTAGTGAAGGGCTTGGAGAACAAATCTTTTGAAGAGCATCTGAGGGAGCTGGGACCATTTAAGTTTGAAAAAGATGAGGCTGAGGGGATACCTCGTCACTCCCCACAATCACCTGAAAGGACGTTGTAGAGAGATCATTGCTGGTCTCTTTTCACATGTAGTTAGTGATAGAACAAGAAGGAAGAGTTTCAAGTTGCAACAACATAGGGTTTAGACGGGACACCAGGAAGAAATTTTTCACAGAAAGAGTGGTCAGGCATTGGAACGGGTTACCCAAAGATGTGGTTAAGCCACCAACTCTGGATGTGTTTAAAGGTCGTTTAGATGTGGTGCTTGGGAGTATGGTTTAGGGGTGAACTTCGTAGAATAGGGTTATCGATTGGACTTGATGATCCCACTTGGGCTTGATGATTCTGTGATCAGTGTCAAAACAAACAGCATGATTAACAAATTGCTCAAAGATTCATTTATACACTCAATTGTAAAAGTGTACTTTCTTTTTTTTTTGTTTTCTTTTTTGTTTGTTTTTTTATGCCTGAATTGGTATCTTTGGTATCTTTCTATAAATGTTAGAAGGACAAATGAATTAAAAAAAAACTCTTCTATCAGATATTTTAAATTTAATTATTGTTCTTTCACTGGAGTGACACGTATTTTTATGACCAACCAGCAAAGTGTCTGCTCCTCCAACAATGCTCAGACCAAGACCAGTTCGCCCTTTGGAGATATCAATGGTTGTTTCGCATCCAGGAATGATGGGACAAGTAGCTGGGTCAGAGGCTAAAGTGGCTGGTGTTGAAGATCTGCTTGTGCCTAGAAAAACAATTAAACATCCTGGTTACAATATAAGGGCTTGGTATTAAAAAAGTGACTTTAAAATACTATTTTTAATAATTTAATCACAGTTGCCCCATTTGCCATCAATCACTTGTATCACTGTCTGGACAGCCAAAAAAAGCTATTGTAACAACAAATTCGCTTTAGGACAAAATGTAACTTAAATATCTATACCAGCAACTATGAAATGTAGATCAGAGAAAAATGAAGTTTATGCTAAATACATGGATTGAATTATGTCAGCCCTTCATTTCTGCAATTGATCAAGGCCCATCTGCCTAAACCTTTCATCTGTGACTCATCTTTACATCACAATACAGTGTTAAGTATGGGTCAAATATAGTGGTATTTCAGAAGTCCAGCAATCTATAGTCAAGTCAAGGGTCCTGTATACATAATTACATTTAGTAACCCTCAAAATTAAGTTTTCTACACAGTCCAACTTCTAACTGGCCACAGACAGCAGCTTTTCGAAGCAGTAAATTTCATAGTGTAAATACATATTTTCACAGTGCAAATATATCTGGCATCCTTGCATTGCAATTTATCTGTAAATTCAGTTATTTACGGTATGTCACAACCAGATTTCTGCTCCAGTATTTAAGCTGGTTCTGCATCCTTCACAAACAGAACAAAGAGGTTAAAAATACTAAGGGGATATTGTCAAGCAACAAAAGGAAAGAATTAGCAAGCAAAATGTCTGGTATGTTGTGATTATCAGTGATGTCCTTTGTGCTTTGAATAAACACTAAAGTAATATGCTTCCTAACAGGTAAAAACAGGCTTCTTAATCCTTTCGAGGCACTTCCAAAGGACACTGATTGAAAGAAGTTCCACTGAAACTATCAGAGGACTTGACCATTCACAAAACCGGATTTGTGTTAGCCAAACACTTAGGTATAGTAAAAGCAATAGGTCCTGATGGGACAGTAAGCCTGAAAACTAGACATCTTTACCTCTGAAGGGAACCAGAGGGGCAATTAAGACTTTTTAAGTGCAAACTTTCTGTGTTAGTATAAAACAGTTTACTCTATTGCTCTGTTACACAAGTTCTTCATGTGTATGATGGCTGCTGATGCTTAATTTGAGCTAAGCTGTCCAGAAGGCATAAAATGTAAATGAAATAGATGAACTGAAGAGCTGCGAAGAGGTCTTGAAATGCAAGCCTGACCTCATCTAGATAGTTGCAACACTACTGGGCTCAAAACAGCATAGTGATTGAAATACCAAAGTTGGGTAGGGAAATAGTATAAATCAGACCAATAGGGAAAAAGCAGTTAGGTGTAAGTTGCTTATGGGGAAGGAGAGAAAAGAAGGTGCAGCAGCAGCAGAAAGGTGGGCTTGGTAAAAGAAAGTTGAAGAATAAATTATAAAATCAGATGGAGAACAAAGAGGAGGGAGATCTTCCAACATCTAGCTTGTGGATGCCTGTAAATGCTACTAAAGTCAAGTCGCAATCAAAAATCCTCAGGTGCCAGAGGTAGCACTGTTGAAATCTCCATCATGTCTTTAAGAGTTGCTGTGGCAGTGGGTAGAGATGGAAGGGACAGATTTGAAGACAACAATAGATTTTACCCTGAAACTAAATGGTGAAGAGAAAATAACATAATTATTACCTGGTTGGTCTCCTCTGCATTTCTTAAGCTTTCTTTATTGCAGTAGAATTGCATATCAGTACTACCACTAGTAATAATAAGCAATAGAAATGTGACTCAGTCATACTTGCAGTGATGTACATATAATTGTGATGTGCACTTTTCTCAGTGGAGTTATTACTACCTTCTTAATAGTGTGTTGTTTAACCAGTAGCTGTTACCAACAGTTACACATCAACTGTCCACTCTAAAGGGGGAGAAGCAAAAGAGTCTAGTCATAACTGGTAAAATAGTCTAAACCATTACACTCTTCTAGGAAAAATGACATTACTTTTCTCCCTCGTTTAAAGGAATTCTTCCCACTTAGTTCTAGACAACCATGACAGAGGTATCCGCTGCACAGCCTTTCGAAGGGAGAAGGAGATCCCTCCTCCTGTCTCTGCAACATGCCGGTAAGCAGGCAAGAGATAGGTCCTCAGCGTGGAGCCTGACTGTTTCATTAGATGGATCTGTAATCTATAAGTATTAGAAAACTCAATTCAGAAGACTGCTGACTGCATGCTAAACCAGAAAACCTCTTTATGAGCTGGGTCTTCATTTTTATGTCACAACTGAGTGAAGGTAGATACACAAGAGAACCTTACTTTTGACTGCTTCTGGTTCTGGTGAGCTGGAAAAGGGGACAGTTACTGACGACTGAATATTCCTCCTCTCTGCTGGGGCTGTGCTGGAAGGGACTGGTGCTGCAGTCAGGCTATCCACCTCTGCTGAGTTGACTGTAAGTCTCACCACAGTTTTGGAGGTCTTCAAAAGATTAATAAACTGAGTGATAAAGAGAAAAGCTGGTGAAGTGTGTAACTGGACTGTTCAGCTGTTAAAAAAAACAACAAAAAAACAAAGGCAGAATTGTTCTGTGAACCGGAGCTACAAGTCACAATCTTGCAGGGGTTTTGGTAATGAACAAGGACAACAGTCATGTTTTTTACAGAAACAGCAACAGAGTTAACTGCGGTGCAGACCTGGCTAATGTTAATCAAGTGGCTTCCAGAAAACTTCATCAGATTATGCCAGGTAATAATGTGGCAGCCCTTCAATGGCTTATCTGGACAAAACACTATGTATATAGTAAGTTTCAGAAAAATAAGAAAATTGTCTTGTAATGCTTGGGTAAAGCCTAAATATGATTGCACAGAAACCAATGACAAAACACATACTGATTCGAATAAATTTGTTACTTCCTAAACCCTTAATCAGATGCACATCTGCTAGAAAAATCTGAATATATTAACTATGTGAGACAACACTAGGGTAGCAATAAGAATCTAGTTTAAAAGACACTGAAAAGCCTACAAAATTATTTGCCTTCTCTTACAAAAGACATCAAATCCTCCCAAGACTTTAGATTTCAGTAGATTTAGAAGTATTTTCAGAAACTACTTGCTCAATCTCTTTTTTCCCAAGCCTACCTACTTCCCTGCAGACAATTTCATTACCTCTTACACTGCTTCAGAAATAGCAGTGCATCAAAGAGTAAGATGGAGGATCTCCTAATTGCCCTTTCACAAACAGAAAGTAATCTCATGCTTAAGGAATCACTTTTCTTGCAAGCAAGACAGGTGCTAGAAAAATGCCCTCCTTGATTCATTACAGAATCCAAACTGAGTTTCCAGAGCTGGAAATTAGTAATAGATCTTGTTAGTTAGGAATGGAGACAGATTTCTCTAAAGGGTTGAAATAAAATGGTGCCATTATTACAAAAACACTCCCCATGTATAAGCACAGTTCATGACCCACTTCATGACTAATGCCAACTGATTCTAACACTTTTAAAGTGGAGTAGCTATGAAGAGTCATTACTGAGCAATAGTTCATGGTTTTTATCCCAAAACTAAGTGCCTCTCAGTCAACACATCTGAGCTACAGGAAAAAAAAAAATCACATTTGTAGCATAGATAAATGGTTCATGTAGTGCACTAAAGTAAAATAGCAGCTGAGTTTAAATTCAAGCTTTAGTTTATACTGCAATAGTTTCCTTTCTCAGACAATGCCTGTGTATTTTTATTTTTTAGGCAGCTTTGAAAATGAAATCAGAGCGTAGTCATAAAAACCTCACTGGTTTAAGAAACAATTACATCCTACATTAAGTTGTGTGATTTCTGCAACATTCCTAATTCTTTGGAAGCACCTTTTCTACCGGATATCCCACAACAATTTCATCGTCCACTGCCAGGATCTGATCTCCAACTTTGATTCGTCCATCCTGGAAATAACATAAAAAAAACACCAAAAAATGAGCTACTTCAAAAAATATTTTTCATTTTCTGTTTATGTTTTAAATTTTCTCACACCTTTGCTGCTGCTCCATGATCTGTTATGCTCTTAACAACTACTCCATTAACTGTGTCTTCTTCACTTATTGCAATTCCAAAGCCTCCTTGATCCTGGAGAAAACATTTAAAAAGCAAATGGTTAGGTATTGTGTTTATCAAATTGTTAGAATACACTCACTAAAGACTAGTGAAACCTGTAGATGTAACACAAGCTTAGATTTTCAAAATGCATCAGTATTTTTGTTTTAGACTGATTTATTTCTGAAATAGATTGCAGAAACAGTGCATTTGCTACCAAGATAAACATGAAACACTTCTAAATTCAAATCCACTCCTTTGAAACTTTAAAGTTCAATTGTGATTCAGTTGCTGAATTCATATATACGAGAAAGAAGCACAAACTATTTGGAAATTAAAAACTGTGGTAAACAAAATTCATGACAGAACTTAACTTTCTCATCTGAAACCACAGAAAAAGTAAATACAGGCCCAGAAAATACAGAGGATGGAAAAACATATGTTCTTCCTGTGAGATTAGTAAATGTTTGTGGCAGAGTGAAATCTCCCTAATGATTTCATCGTGAAATAAATCATCTAGATAAATTATCATCTGTAATATATTCTCCTGGTTAATAACGAAAGGCTACATGCCTTCCAAGAAGAAAACCTGTCAACACAAGTGTCTATCCTTATGTCCACTGAATGCAACTCCACATCGATAAGCAGGAGCTATTTTTTCACCCTCATTAAGAAGCTTCATAGTTACAGAACATTTGACCATTACTCTCTCAGCTGCACAACTTCCACTAAGTATGTACTTCATCTGGGGTGACGTATTGCTTATAAATTTACTTTGAAACACTAAAGCAATGATTTTACCTGAGGTATCACCAGTAGCTGGTTACCAAAAGTTTTGCAAATAGGAAAGAAGACATGACTTCTTTCAGAAACACAGAGCAACTGGCAATTTTAGGTGAAGTCAGAGACTCATGCAATTGCCAAAGACAGTCATTATGCCATGAAAAGTTGGGAGTCCATTCACAAATAGGAAGAGAACACCTCTTGAAACCTCTGTTCTGACTTCCAGTAGGAGACAACTTTTAAGCAACTCCATTACCAAAAAAAAACAAGCTAATGAGTATTAAATACAAATGTAGCTGCTGTAAATTTAATTTTTAGTACCTACCTTAGGGAGTTCCACACATTGAATGTTTTTACATGAACTGAAATCAGAACGAGCATTGAAGCTTGTAGCACTGTTATCAATCTAATCATAAAAAAAAAAAGAAAACATAACTGAGCAACTATATTCAACATTTTGCATGAGAATAAAGTACCATACATCATTGAAAGTGGGTCTGATCATTTTATGCATTCATTTAAACTTCTATAACCCTACTTACAGGAATGTTAGATTTACTTCACAGTTCACATGAAAACTGAATTGACCACATCTGTATTAAACTTAGGAGCTCTACTAAAATCTAGTTTATTTTTCCTTTGTATTTTTCTTTTGTATTTTTTAAGCAGACACTCTTCTATACAGAGTAACACTACCACCTCAGTCAAATGAGCAGAACAGTAGTTTAGTTTACCTCTTGATGTTGACGTACCCCTGAAGCACACTGTGAAGCCTCTACCGATTTTGCAGGGCAAACAGCCATCTGATTTAGTGCATCTTTATTTCTGTAATATATTCAGTTAAAGAATGTAGTAAGAATGCACTAATACAATACTGCATTTCTTAGAACGAGTTTAGGTTGTACTTTCTTTTTTATGGCATTCAAAATACAGATATAAAAACAGAAGGTTCAAGATATCACAGAATCACAGAATTGTCAGGGTGGGAAGGGATCTCAAAGATCAGCTAGTTCCAATTCCCCTGCCATGGGGGATTCCACTAGATCAAGTTGCCACATCCAGCCTGGCCTTAAAAACATCCAGGGATGGGACTTCCACCACCTTCCTGGACAATCTGTTTCAGTGTCTCACCACCCTTGTGGTAAAGAACTTTACTTTCTAATGTCTAATCTAACTCTACCCTCCTCTATCTTGGATCCATTCCCCCTGGACCTATCACTACCCAACACTCTGAAAAGTCCCTCACAGCTTTCTTGGAGGCTACCCTCAGATACTGGAAGGCCACACCTGGGATGCAAGTGCACACAGGCAGTTCATACTGAGCTTCTCATCTA
>WBNM01038375.1:0-22582 GCA_013399055.1 Ramphastos sulfuratus
AAGGTCACACTCAAAAAGTTGTGATTAATGGCTCTCCACATGGAAACCAGTAACAAGTGGAGTGCCTCAGGAGTCTGTTCTGGGTCCAGTGCTGCTCAACATCTTTGTCAGTGACATGGACAGTGGCATCGAGTGTACCCTCAGCAGGCTTGCTGATGACACCAAGCTGTGTGGTGTGGTCAGCTCACTTTAGGGAAGGAATACCATCCAAAGAGAGACCTTGACAGGCTTCAGAAGTGGGCCAGTGCAAATTGCTTGTGGTACAAGTCAAAGTGCAAGGTCCTACACCTGGATCGTGCCAGTCCCAGGTACAAATATAAACTGAGTATAGAGTGGGTTGAAAGTACCCTTGAAGAGAAGGACTGTGGGGGTGTTGATAGCTAAGAAGCTCAACATGAGCCTACAGTGCACTCATGCAGCCCAGAAAACCAACTATACCCTGGGATGCATCAGCAGGAGTGTGGCAAGCAGATAAGAGAGGCGATTCTCCTCCTTTACTATCCTCTTGTGAGACCCCACCTGTGCTGGTTTGAGGCTAATTGGAATATTTTAACGAAAAAAATNGTAACTACCTTCCAATACTTGAAGGGAACCTACAGGAAGCCTAGAGAGGGACTTCTTACAAGAGTGTCAACTGATAGGACAAGGGGAAATGGATTTAAATTGAAGGAGAATAAGTTTAGATTGAATCTGAGGAAGAAATTCTTCTCTGCAAGGGTGCCAAGACTCTGAAACAGATTGTCCAGAGAGCTTGTGGATTCCCCCTCCCTGGAGATGTTCAAAGCCAGGTTGGCTGGGGCCTTGAGTAACCATGGCAGGGATCTTAGAGACCATGGGCAGGGAGGTTGGATTAGATGATCTCTGAGGTCTCTTCCAGCCTAAGTTGCTCTATGATTCTATGATTTTTACAAAGTTTTTTAGAGACCATGGGCAGGGAGGTTGGATTAGATGATCTCTGAGGTCTCTTCCAGCCTAAGTTGTTCTATGATTCTATGATTTGTACAAAGTTTTTTATAAAGTGACTACTTGTAAGATATGCCACATATGAATCTAAGATTTTTTCCTTTTGCTTTTGCTGTATGTGTGAATTTTTCTATAGTATTGTCTAATAAATCAGATTTTTAGATGTAACCATTTTTTTTCCTTATTAAGAATTAGCAGAGGCCTTCCAATGTATTTTTTAATGCTTCCTGGGTTTTCATCTCTGACTTGTACACATGGAGAACCTTGAAGAGAGCAATATTTCCTAGAAAATGCCATTTTACAAGGAAATAGCAAAGCTGAGAATCATGCTGGTTTAGTTTTGCATAAAGTTGTAAGTTGGAATTCTCTGAAGATGATGGAAAGTGTTGTGCCAAGGGGAAAAAAAATCTATTTTGAAGTGTCTCACTAAACCACCTTTAAATTAATATAGTTTGTTCACCAGACAAACCATTCCTAAACCGCTATCTTATAAAAAATTCTGCACTGAACCACTGCAGTGTTTGGGGTTTGGGGTTGGTTTGTTTGTTTTTGTTTTGATTTCTTTTTGCAGATTTTTTTTTCTCCATTTTTAATTTTTCTTTTTCTCTTCCCACTGAAATACATTTGCTGTACTGTGGTTACAAAGGCCTGCAGGGAGTGTCAGAAACTCACATGGTGTTTCTTCAAAGCTCAGCCCTGTAGTTTTGGCTGTGTTTTTTACATTAGGCAAATAGTTTTAAAATTTCATCTGGCAGGCTAGCTTCATAGCAGTTTTTTTTTATTGAAAGAATCTCAAGAACAGACTTTTCCTTTTTTTTTTTTTTTTTTTTTTTTTTTTAATTTTTAAGTTTACCAGAACCCAAAATCATTAAACAGGCTCTGTATCTATTTCAGCTGATTTCATTAGCAGAATTTATGTTCTACTTTCCAGATCTATTTCCCTCCTTTTTTGATACTCATAATTACAAGTTTGAATGAGTGTTTGGTCTGTGCTTGGTACATGACTGCTATTAAAGTATTAAATATTATCCTGTGCAACCTGCTCTAAGTGAACCTATTCGAGCAGGGGGTTGGACAAGATGATCTTTAGAGGTCCCTTCCAACCCTGATTATTCTGTAATCCTGCAGTTACTATTTGATGTTGTATTTAGTGTCTTAGATAACAACAAATACTTCTGGAGGGACAGCACAGACTTCATTTGGCCTACACGGAGGAGTGCTTGTTTGCAGATTGTGTTCTCAGTTTTAGGAGGAATTATAAAAGAAGAAGAAAGTTTTCTTTCTGCGTTTTTTTGCCTGGTGAATCAAAAGCCATCTATTTCAGTGATACACCAAACAGAAATAACAGAAACCACAGAGAGAATGGTTATTGTCTGGGCATCTGAAAAGAAAGAAATATGAATGGCAGGGTTGAAATATTTAATTTTCATTTCATGTCTTTTAATATACGTGCTTTAATAATATTTGTTTTTAAAACTCATGTTTTTTCATTTGGAGCAAACCATGTAAGCATAACCACAGCTGGGCCAACCTGCTGTATCTTAGTGGTACAGCTGGCTGTAAATAAGCAAAGACAGTGCTATGTACAATTGTGCAGGTCATGGAAAAGTACCAAAAAGACTGTTGGAGATATCTTTGGATTTGGAAGGCTCATGTATGTGCTCTTGTCAGGGAACATAAGCTCTTGGCAAAGCTGCAACCATTAACCAGAGCAAACTGTAAAAAGAGCATCTAATTGTAGCAGGTGGTGAAGCAAGGAGGGCTAAGCAAAGAGGAACTTGGACTGGAGTGGCATGAAAGGCAGTACAATTCTCCCAATAAGTCAGTAGCGGATCAGTGAGGATGGACTCACCAAGGGAAGATAGTTTCTTCTGTTCCCAACTCTGAGGTGGATATTAGTGTGGGAGAAGGGGATCAGATTGCCACTTTTTCTTTTCATAAGTCTTGGTGAGGCAACTGATTTTTTTTAATAGAATTGGCTTTCAGGGAAAAGAGGGTTTAATTATTCTAGATTAATCTGTTCATTCTCCTACCACTATTTTCTCATACTCTTCATGTAAATACTGCTTGTTAAGCCTCCCCATTTTCCAGTTCTGTGAAGATACTAGCTGATGTGTGAAGATACTAGCTCCGTTCTGGAGCCCCCAGCACAGGAAGGAGCTGTTGGAGAGGGTCCAGAGGAGAGCCACAAAGATGATCAGAGAGCTGGAGCAGCTCTCCTATGAGGACAGGCTACAAGAGTTGGGGCTCTGCAGCCTGGAGAAGAGAAGGCTTCCAGGAGACCTTAGAGTAGCCTTCCAGTATCTGAAGGGGGCCTACAGGAAGGCTGGGGAGAGACTATTGACAAGGTCTTGTAATGACAGGACAAGGGGCAATGGGTTTAAACTGGCAGAGGAAAGATTTAGACTGGATGTTAGGAGGAAGTTCTTTACAGAGAGAGTGGTGAGGCACTGGCACAGGTTGCCCAGGGAGGTTGTGGCTGCTCCCTCCCCGGGGGTGGTCAAGGCCAGGTTGGAGGAGGCCTTGAGTGACCTGTCCTAGTGGGAGGTGTCCCTGCCTATGACAGGAGGGTGGAACTAGATGATCCTTGAGGGTCCCTTCCAACCTTACCATTCTATGATTCTATGATTCTATGATTCATTAAGTGCAGGAGATATATTTTTATTGGCTTGTTAAAATTTGGAGATATCGCAACCAGTCAGTTTTAGGTAGAAGAATGATGATTAGTTTTACTAATTCTTCTTCATAATTAGGGGCTCTTGGATTGGTTGTTTTTGAGAATGGTCAGAAGATGAATAACAAGCCTCTATGTTTTTATAAAAGAGAAAAAAACTAAACTGCTACATAATAATTTATTCTGATGTCTTTTCTTATGGTAGTCTCTAGAAAATGAATAGACATTTCTCACTGCTGCATTTTGCTCAGTTTGAACCTGACAGTTTTTCCTTCTAGTGGGAATAGAAGACAAATAGCATGAAAATGAGATACAACTGAACCTAAGTGAATAATCAGTGGGGGTTTTTTCTGTTGTCTTTCACTTACTGCTGTTCTTAGTCTTTTGGAAATTTAAAAACAGTCAGCTAGCGTAGCAAGGAGACCCAAAGGCAAAGGGAAGAATAACCTGGAAGCCTTCTGGAAAAGTTTAAGCTAAGCTTATCTGAAATGGAGAACCATGCAGATTTCATAACTGTGAAAGTATCTTCCATTCTCTGTTTCTGTGAAGTGCATATCACCCATGTAAACTTTTCATTGGTAGCGATGCAGTCTGGCATTTGTTCATAAGCCAGGTAAATACACAACTCATTCTACAGTGAAGATTTACAAGAAAGCTGTCAGCCCTGAGACTGATAGAAAACTGATGCATGTTAGCACTGACAACACCAATGATAGCTACTCTGTGTTAGGAAAGAGACTTGACAACTGAGAAGATGAAGGAAGCTCTTTGGATGTCAAGAACTGAAACTCCAGTAGGCATATGAGGAGACTTTAAGGCTCTCTTTAAAAGTAACTACTAGAAGTCTATGACTTTCAGGAAAGAAATTGAAGTGTCCCAAGCAGTAATAGGCAGTGTGTTAAAAAAGGAAAAGAAAAAGGGCAAACATTAGTTAGAGAGTGAGAGAGCTGTGGCAGCCAGGCAGGCTGCTGGATTGACTGTTTGGGCTAACCTCAGAGGTTAGACCAAAGTAAAGGAACACAGACTGAAGAGATGAATAATGACTAGTGAGAGTCAAACACAATCTCCCTGGGCCTCAGCAGGTAAACTGAACAGTGAAGAATATTGCCAAGCTGAATCCCAGGAGGCTGAGACAGTAAGAAATAATAATGTCCAGACCAAGGGAGAAAATGCAGTGTAATGTAAAGCCCATGGTGATATCTGAAATACAAATAAGATTCCTTCTTAAAACCACAGACATAACAAATGATGAAAATGCTAATCCTAATGATGGCTTCTGCTGTGAATATTTTGTATGTAAGGGGAAAAGTAATAATTTTCTGTGCCTTGAGACAGCTTCAAGTTTGTAACTGGGGAATAAGTACAGAACTGCAGTGCCTGAGCGGTAAGTTATTTTAAAGTACTGTTGTGCTATAGGAGAACCATGACTGAAGACCCGAATTAATGGAGCCTCCTCAAAGGAAATTGTCAATAGACATGTTTTTCATCAGTAAGGTATATATTTCTTCATTTTAAGTAGTGCAAATATAGTTCCTACATAATTGAGGAACTAAAAACTTCTGCCCATATAATTGTGTCAAAAGAAGATTTTGTTATTTACTCATTAAGTAGGCTAGGAGACATTGCTTTTCATAGAATGCTAGAATCGTAGAATGGGTTGAGTTGGAAAGGATTTTAAAGATCATCAAGTTCCAACACCTCCTGCCATGGTCAGGGACAGCCTCTGCTAGTCCAGGTTGCTCAAGACCTCATTCAGCCTGGCCTTGAACACCTCAAGGGAGGGGGCATATACCACCTTCCCTGGGCAACCTCTTCCAATTCCTCATCACCCTCACTGTAAAGAATTTCTTTCTAACATCTAGTCTAAATCTTCTTTGCTTAAGCTTCAATCCATTCCCTTCCATCCTATTGGAACAAACCTTTGTAAAAAGTCCCTCCCCAGCTTTCTCGTAGGCCTCCTTCAGGTACTGGGATGCTGCTCTAAGGTCTCCCTGGAGCCTTCTCTTCTGCAGCCTGTGCAGCCCCAACTCTTTCAGTCTGTTCCCATTAGGGAGGTGCTCCAGCCCTCTATTCATCTTTATGGCCCTCTCTGGACCCACTTAAACACTTCAGTGTCCATCTTGTGCTCAGGGCACCAGAACTGGATGTAGTACCCGAGGTGGGTCTCATGAAAGCAGAGGGGAGAATTGCCTGCCTTGATCTGCTAAGTCACACTTCTTTTTGTGCAGCCCAGGAGATGGTCGACCTTCTGGGCTGCAAGCTCATTTCTCCCCCTCTTCAGTATGAAACCAGGGAAGTCAGGTCAACTAAAAGAAAGGATATATAACTAATACTGCCCCTGAAATAATAGCACTTGAAGTTAAACTTCTCTAGTTAAACCTCTCTACGAGAACTGGCAAGCTAAACCTAAAATACTTTAAAAATTTTAAAAAGAAAGAAATTTCACATAAAATGACTGGCACATCCACTGTTACAGAAAAGCAGTAGGAATACTGCAAATTCTAACATTATTATTAACAAAATCTTTATCAAAACTCTCCTAATTTGACTCTTAACAGAGCTTTCATCATTGAGGTAAATGTGCTTTAACAAAAACTGCACTTGCCTATTTTGCAAACTTCAGATTGGCTTTACCCAATCTGTCTAATGTTGCTGGCAGTGGTGAAATGACTGATGAATAAAACAACTGGGAAATCCCTGGTTTCACTGTTAAATGAAGTGAAACAATAACACTTTGAGTCTTGATAAGTGTTGAAACTGTCTTAAAAGATTCAAAAATCTCTGAATAGAAATTTTGGCAGAAAAGGCAAAACCATTCTGGAAAGTCAAGGGTTCACAGTGTTAAAGTGAATTTTATAAAAACAAGTGTCTCATTTTGGTGTGTAACTGTTGTCAATGCTGACACTTCCCTTGCTTGGTGGAACAGCACTAAAACCTGTTTTAGCATTATTTCTTTTCATGCCAATTGCAATATGAACCTTCATTTTTTCTATATAAGGAAATGGAGCTAAGTGTTTGCTTGAGTTTTGAACGAAGAGGTTAAATATTGTACACCACTCTGCAGCAGCGGCACTTGCTCTAGAAAGAAAAAGCAACATCTTCATGCTGGAAGTGCTTTGACAGAGTTGCTGTAAAGTGTGTTGACTCACTAAGGTATATAATCCTCTATAACCACCATTTCACGAGAGCTCTCTAGAGAGTGCTACTGCTGTTTTTGATGTGGCTTATTGGTATTATGATTTATGTAGCATTGCATAGGATATGGATAAAAGTATCTCTTCAAGAGCCAGATGTTTTGAAGAGCTAGATTCACAAAGAAGATACAATAACTGCATTTAATCTTGCCTAAAACCGACTAATCTTTGTCACTCACAAGCTCCAGTTCTTGAGCTTACAGACATAAGAAGTAAAGTTGTGAAGACTGGAACTCATGACAGCTTTCATATGTAGTTTTGAATACTTGGAGTATACAAAGTGGAACCTCTTTGGGACACTTTAATTTTTAGTGAAATTTTATACTGGCTGATTTAATTAAAAATTAATTTTAATCTTAAATATTCTAGGACTTGGTCAGTTCAGCAATGTTAACATTTTCCAGCTAATAACTATAAACAGAAATGTAACTGGTTATCTCAGAGTTATGTGGGACCTGCAAGCTTTTTTAAAAAACATCTTTTTTGTTAAATCATTAGAATGCTTAATTGGGTGGTTTACTTGCAGACATTGAGTAGTTTCAATTAATAGACATTAATGGACTATTTGCATACCTTAATGACTTGTGCGGATCATGAGCACAAAGCAAATACTAACCTCTAATCACCTAGGAATTTCTGGAACACAAAAGAACTGAAGCAAAGCAACATAATGAGTTGAACTTTGTTTTCTTCATTGGTATGACCAATCTAGTATTGTATTTTCATGCAGATTTCCTCAGTCTAAATTTGCATTACACATTTTTATTCTTATTGGTGTTAAATGGATACATAATACTCACGTGGCTGTAACAATGAGCTTACAGGCTCACTTATTTTCTTTTATAATTCAGTATTGTAATGGAATGAAAAGCAAATACTTCGTTATAATGGTTATGCTAATTGACTTTTAATGTTGTTATATTTTCCAGCTACTCACCAGTAGTCTCAAAAGTTTAATAAAGCTCAAAACATTTAATTTTATTGCCTTGGACTATTGATTATCTGTTTAAAACTAAGAACAGTGTGATCTGTTGTCTTTGCCTTGCTGATTGCCTCAATTATCTTGAAGAAATAAGAGATGTGCATGAGGAGAATCTCATGCAATAAAAATGTCACTTGTATGCATTACTCATGGCTATTGTTCAAAACGCACAAGCCTTTAATCTCAGATTTGCAAAGGAAAGAAATTTTATTGTTTCACAACCGAATTCAATATTCCCTCAGGCATTACACCACCATTTACATTTCTCTTTCTTGATTTTTATTGCCAACATAAGCTTATTTAAAGGAATGAATAGCGTGCTGTCTACTTTGAGACAAATATGAAAATAATACTTTAACAGCCTTAGTAGATTTATTATGGAGAGTTTATTTCAACCTCAGTTGTAAAATTATCAAGGAAAACCAGGTCTGTTTCAAGGAAATAACAGAAAAGAGAAAAAATAAGACTACATCCATTCCACCATTATGAAATATCCCTCACTTTTGATAATGTGGCTATGAAAACTTGGAGAGTTGGAAGACTGAAAGAAGCTATTCACAAGAAATAACGTGTGACTTTTACCCTATTTGCAGAAGTTCATCAGAGTACAGAGTCATTGGAGCCCTCAGCACAGGAAGGNAATGTTTCACTACAATTATCTAAACTTTTATTTTGTGGAAGTACATTTTCACTGTCTGCTATTTACACTGTTAGAAAGAACTAGTAACTTCTGTCAAATGTATAGAGCTCCTGTCTTATTGTGAAGTTAATTCTTTCGAAAGCTACCATGGTATTGACTCTGCTGCATCAATTTTCTTCTTGCAAAGCAGAGCAAATTCCTGGTTTTGTGGCAGTGTCGTGGGCTTAAAGAGCTGACAGAGTGAAGCTCTCAAACGAATTGGAGAAAAAAAACAGAATTGTATTTGGAGAGAGAGTTACAGATAGAGATCACAAAGCAGATACAGAATCCATAAGCAAATGCCCTGAATTTTCCCCCAGCCCAAAACTAAATCTATCATCCCCAGTGCTCCAGTTCTCCCCCCCCATGCCTCCGCCATCCAAGAGGCCTAAGCACAGCCTCTGGAGGCCCCAACCAGGCCTATCCTTACATGTTTGTCCCGATAACGCAGCTCCTGCCCGACGCAAGGCTGGAGGGGGAGGAAAGGAGAACAAGCTGGCCTTGGCCTGAGCTTATGAAGAGATAGCAGAATTGTGGGATTGAATAACAAAATCTTCAAGTCCCTAGAGGACTATTTTAACCCTATAGTTCCCAACCTGGGACAGGCAGCATATGTTTTGCTATCAATGAGGATATAGAAACTATCATTCCAGTCAATCAGTAAGTGTAATTTGTGACTTGGGGAGCTAGAACAAACCATAAGGCTTTCATGCTAACTTAAAATATATCATGTCCTGTGTCTCCTAATTTTTGGTGAAATGTGTAACAATTAACAGGGACCCCTGAGTTTTCCCTGTGTATTCACAACTTCAGTGCTTGCACGAGGAATATCAATTACACTTACTGGAAAAAGAAAAATGAATGAGTTAACATAAATCATCCAGGAGTATTACTTCTGAGGAAGCAAATGGAGGTAGATATGTATAGAATTGTTCATATACTCTGGCTCTAGCCAGCCTGATCTGGGGTAGGGTGTCCCTGCCCATGGCAGAGGGGTTGGAACTAGATGATCTTTGTGGTCCCTTCCAACCCTGATTCTGTGATTCTATACAAAGAACATCAACATTTGCTTGTGATTGACTCAATTACTATGTGATGTTTAGCCTGCAGGAAGTTGAAGGTTGACTGAAAGTCAGTTTTAGCAATTGTATAGCTTCCAGGGGGAAGAAACAGGAAGTGCTAACAGTTCTATTTTAAAGTTCCCTCCTTCCTCCCAGTTAGATTTTATCTTTAAAATTATACTGAGAACTGACATAGAATCATAGAATGCTTTCATTTGGAATGGACCTTTAAAGGTCATATAGTCCAACACCCATTATTGTGAACTGGTACATCTTCAACTAGATCAGGTTGCTCCATCCAGCCTGGCTTTTAATACTCCTAGGGATGGGGCATCTACCTGCCATCTTTCTTGAAAACCTATTCCATTGTTTCATCAGATATAAGATTATATGTCAGATATAAGGTTACATCGAATATGTAGGATTATATATGAAAGTAGGAACATGCCCAGTTCTTGGGCTACTCCTGTCATGAGTATTATTTTTGCATGTAAAAAAAAAAAAATTATCAAAGAAAATTCTTACTAGAGACTGTGGTATTTTACAGGTCAAATATGAGCTCAATGTTTTCATGTTTTCATTTTTTTATACAGGCTGGATGGCACATGGCTGACAGCAGCCCTGAGGAAAAGGACCTGGGGGTCTGGGTTGATGAAAAGCTCAACATGAGGCTGCAGTGTGAGCACACAGCCCAGACAGCAACCGAGTCCTGGGCTGCAGCAAGGAGCAGTGTGGCCTGCAGGGCAAGGGAGGGGATTCTGCCCCTTTGCTCTGCTCTCGTCAGACCCCACCTGGAGTACTGTGTGCAGTTCTGGAGCCCCCAACACAAGAAGGACATTGCAGTGTTGGAGTGAGTCCAGAGGAGGGCCATGAAGATGCTCAGAGGGCTGCAGCAGCTCTGCTATGAGGACAGGCTGAAAGAGTTGGGGTTCTGCAGCCTGGAGAAGAGAAGGCTTCCAGGAGACCTTAGAGTAGATTTCCAATATCTGAAGAGGGCCTACAGGAAGGCTGTGGAGGGATTATTTAGAAGGTCTTGTAATGACAGGACAAGGAGCAATGGGTTTAAACTGGCAGAGGGGAGATTTAAACTGGATGTTAGGAGGAAGTTCTTTGCAGTGAGGGTGGTGAGACACTGGCACAGGTTGCCCAGGGAGGTTGTGGCTGCTCCTTCCTTGAAGGTGTTCAAGGCCAGGTTGGAGGAGGCCTTGAGTGACCTGTACTAATGGGATGTGTCCCTGCCTATGGCAGGGTGTTGGAATTGGATGATCTTTGAGGTCCCTTCCAACCTTACCATTCTATGATTCTATAACTTCCTGACCAATCCTGGTAAAGGCTTTAACATTGAGTCTTCTGACCCTCCATGTCAGTAATTTAGCATGTTTTGGTTTTGTATTTGTGGAGAAATTACAAAAAGAGATATAACTTCATTGCCTGGTGTTTAGCTTCAGGGGGATTGGGCTAACCTTCCTCAGTACAGCTTATTTTTTGGCTCCATCTCTCTAGTTCTCCCTAGCATTAAGCAAAGTGAAAGGTTATTTCTTCTTTCTCTGTGTTTTTTGTTTGGGGATTTTGTGTGTGTGCATGTGTTTTGTGGTTTTTAAATTGCTGGCTTTTGTTTCTTTGCTTTCCCCTCTGTGTAGTTTTCAACCATACACTTTCCTTGGTCTGGATCACAAATGTGACTGTATGGGGTGACCTAGGAGAAATGAGTAATGAAACTAAAACATTCTGGATTTAAATATCTTAGATAAAAAAAGTATAATAAAATGTAACCATGGTACTTAACTTTTCCTTGAGATGAAATTATTTGAGGAAGACAAATTAGCCCCAGAGAATGTTGCTTCTGGCCAGTGTAGCTCTAAAGCACCAGGTAATCTATGGTAGACAGCTTGTCAGCTTCTGCCTTGCAAAGCATCTGAACCATATTACCTGCAGAAAATACTTCCTGAAATCATTCTTACCAAATCTTTTGTGAGCCAAGATTTTGAATGTGCGTGACAAATCAGGCAGTTGCCACAAAGGGGTATTAGAATTTTCAGTTATTTTTTAGGAAAATAATCAGAAAGACTCTTTGGATAAACTTCCGACCTACATGCAAATATTTTTAATGTTGATTAACCTCCTCTCTTCAAAACAGATTGTCAATCTAAAAGTGATTAATAAATCATTGCATCCATATGGAGTTTGATATAAACTTATTTTTAAACTTGATATTTAAATATGAACATTGTGTCATTTTGTGATTCTTCTAGAGAAAAATCACAGAATACTCTGGGGTGGAAGGAACCTCCAAAGGGCATATAGTCCAACTCCCTCCCAGTCAGCAGGGGCATCCTCAACTAGATCAGGTTGCCCAGAGCCCTGTTGAGCCTCATCTTGAATATCTCCAGGGACAGGGCCTCAACCACCTCCCCAGGCAACCTGCTCCAGTGTTCGACTACCCTCATTGTAAAGAATTTGTTCCTCACACCTAATCTAAATCTACTTTCCTCTCGTTTGAAGCCATTGTCCCTCATCCTATCACTACAGGGCTTTGTCAGGCCTTGTAGTTAAGAAGTAGTTGAATTGAGAACCTATTGGTAACATCAGTTCTTGATATCTAGACATTTCTCTGAAAATGTCCAAATTGTACCATTCTTGGTGAACTCATTAAAAGTTTTCAGGAAATATATTCACTAAGACACATGGGTTCAATAGTGCCAAAGTGTACCTAAGTGCTTGGTTTCCTTCTTTGGATAACAAGCAAATCAGTAAGGCACTGGTTGCAATTTTTAATCTGAGATATTTTCACTGTCATTTTCCTGCAATACTTTTTAATACATGCATGTTGTAAACACATTAAATTGCAGATTTCAATCAGATACAACTGGTTTGTTGCAATAAAAATAGTTTAGAAACTTTAATAAATGTGTTGATACAAAATACAAATATATAAGAACTTCAAGATATCTGTTGTTGCAGTTGAATATTGGTTATTATTTTCTTCCTTGTACATAGAATATCATCATTATTATATTTTTTACATTCACTTTACATTCCATTGTTGTTGTTGTTATTACTATGATTTTTAATTGAATTAAAATAATTCAATTAAATTATTGAATTTAATTGAATTATTTCTCTGTGAAATAATTCAATTAATTGTTGAATTTAATTGAATTATTTCACAGAGAAATAACTCATTTAATTATTGAATTTAATTGAATTATTTCTCTGTGAAATAATTCAATTAATTATTGAATTATTCTCTGTGTGTCATAAACACACAGAGAAAACATAATCCATGCTCTGAAAAAAAAACCCCAAAAAAACCAACCAACCAAACAAACAAACAAAAAAAAAACCAAAACAAAAAATGCCCTAAAATGTGGTATACAAGACCTTTTTTTTCCTCTTTTTTTTTTTTTTTTTTTTTGTTTTATAAGGCAAAATAAAGATAAATATGAAAATATTTGGGAAGAAAGGAGGAAAGAATTCTTTCAATGTAGATGTACTTAGGCTGCTTTAGAATTTAGGACTTTTAAATTTTAATGGAGTATGTAATGGAGCACCCAATGTATTGATATATTTTCTCTGTGTCAGCTGCAGTAATGACTTAAAAATTTCTAACTAATGTGTATAAATTCTTTTATGTAGCACACATAAGATTGAAACAGAACAAGATGGAGCACTGTATGACAAAACTGCCCGTGAAACACCTGCAAAACCAGGGGATTTTGTCTAAAGATATCTGCATTTCTTGCCCTGTGAGATTTGGGTAAGGGTGATTATTTCGTGGTAATTCTGCTTCCCCATTGGTAAAACAGAGGGAATTATGCTTTTAAGAAGACATTCTGCCTGCTGGTTATGTTAGCTTCATTGTGGGTGTGAATCTGCATTATCTCTATGATATCCCCCCTCCACTCCTGTGCTGGCTGTTCTTTCACAGTTGTGTGAGACTGAGAATTGTTGCAGAGGAAGAAGCAGTATAAACCTACAGCAAAACTGTCAAGCATCATTTTTGTAGCAGGAGTATGTGTGTCCTAGCACTCACCCATATGAGGGTGCTGTGATTGCTGTTCAGTTTCTCTGTCCTTTTCAATCAGACACTGTGAAAAGGTGAAAGGTGAAGGTGAGGGTAGGAAGAAGGAAGAAGTGAGGTTCAGATCTTCTTGTGTCAAGGCAGAGAGCTAGCAGGATGCATAGGCATGACATGAAAAGGTCATGGATATAGTGTAAAAACTTTTTGGGGGCCAACAAGGCTCCCTGAATGAGCAGCAGTCAGCAGCAAGCTCTGACAACTTCAATGGACAACTTCTCATCACTCAGTGCTCTCAAGACAAGTCCAGCACAATGAGCTCTGGGGATGGGCAGGCTGGTGCCAACATTGAATGACTATCATGACTATCTAGGCTATAGATGTGGTGAGCCCACGCCTTGAGAAGAGTTCTATTCCTTGGTTTGGGATCATCAGTGCTTTAGAGCATTTCTGGGACTCTTCGTTTTTATTGGCTTCTGGATGTGACCTATGTACTTCAAGGAGGTCAGGAATAAAAGTCACTCTATACATTGAGCTGGAAAGAATACAGAATTGCAAGCATGAAGAAGGTAAAATTCTGAAGAGTTGTACTCACCTAATTAATTTAATGCTATTATTTATATTTTTGTATGTGCAATACTAAATAAGAACAGCCAGCTTTCATCAGAAGTCTCAAAAACCCTTGTAGAAACTGTATTATTACTTTCCACTGGGAAACTGAATTGAAGGGTGACTAATTGATTTTTCTGAGTTCATTGAAAGCAGAGCCAGGGATAAAGCTTGAATTTATGATACACTGACCTCTAATTGCTAGCTCACAGCACTATTAGAAACATGATAAAATCCAGAGATACCATTCCCATTACAATGTTAATTCTAACATTTCCATGAACTCTTTCCTTTACAGGTGCACCAGAAAAAAAAGGGTATTAGTAAGGACTGTATGAAATTCTCTAACATAAATGTTCTGCAAGTGCTTTAGTCCTTCTTTTGTCTTATAATAGTTTTATTATCAGTTAAAACAACTATTACAGAGAAGTCTTAGCACACTGAGCTTTGTCTTTCTGTACGTGTCAGCTTTTCTGAGGTTTTGTAATGGGGTTAGATTGTAAATTATGTCTTAAGTAGGTTGGCATCAAACTTTCAGGCTTGACCTGCTCTGAGTCAATTCAAGGTTTTAATTCAGGGCTTCTTTTCTCCTTCTTGGTCTCTTGCACACTCTTCTTTGTGTGGTTCTTAAATCTGAAAGAACAAATATGATTGCATTGCAGGTTAAAGTTGAAAATCAGCTATCTCATGAAATAAAGAGACAATCAAGCTCGACATTTTTATTCTTGGAAGAGTGACATTTAAATTGCTATTGATCAGAAAAATAATCAGTTTGAGCAAAAGAATAAGGATAAACTCAGACTTATTTGCTGAGGCTTTGCAAACAATTTAGGTATGTAACAACAGAAAAAATCTATGATGAAATTCATCAGGTTTTACTAATTCTGTAATGGTGTCAAATTTTTAAATGTCAGTTGTTAAAGGATAATTTAAAATCCTACTTAATTTAAAGTTAAAATCTTTGGAGTGAGAACTAAAGCCTTAGAGTTAGATTTTGAAATATTATTTCTAAAGTTAAGAATAGGCAGTTGTGAGGGCTTTTTGGTGGTGGCTTTATGATGGATCTGGGGTTGTTTTGCTTTTTTTCTCATTTTGTTTATTTGGGGTTTTGCTTTGATTTGTTTTGTTTTCAAGGATAAAGGAGAAGTTTGTGATACTCATGCCCTTCCTGAAAGGTGAATGTTCTTCTCTCTTCTGTGGGACAGCTGAGTTTTTTCCAGTTCTGGAGCCTCTTGCCATGTTGGACAGCAGGTGATTGGAATGCTCTGAAGCAACTGCTAGCACCTTCAGAGAGTGTTAATGTCCTTTGCTGCTGAGCTGTGACATGTTAGTGACATTTTCAGATAGTTGAAGAGTAGTTCTTAAAATAATTTTATCCTAGAGGCTCGCTGTGATGTTGAACTTGCTGCATGGGAAAAAAAAAAAAAGTGTAAGCTAACAAACAAAGAGAAAAAAAATCTCTCTCTTTTAAAAGTGATTTGAAAGATTTACATAGCATCCTTTTTGATATTAAAAAAAAAAAACCAAAAAAACAAAAAACTTATCCCCTGAATGTCAAAGTCTAGAATGCTTCCCTCATGGTAATTACATTTTTCCCATTGCAAAGTGGTTTATTTAGACAGGATCTGAATACCTTTCAATAATTTCAGAACATCAATGATAGTCTTGTTTTAGTTCTAACATTTATAAAAAGTGATCTTGAAATTCTGGTTTGGTTGTAACATGTTTCTCTGATAGGTTGTGTTACTTGAGTACTTGCAGAAAGGTAGAGGAAGCTGCCAGAAGGGACTTTTTAGGTCTAAAATGGCAGTGATTTCAGCATACATGTCTTACACTTTTAAAACTGCCTTTCTATTTTTATTTTTCTGTTTTACTTTTTCCCACTGTGACTCATCATACTGTTTATTTTTCATTCCACCTCCACTTTACCTTTTCCATTGTGTGTATCTTATGACTACCTTGTTCCTTCCTCTAAAGCATCTGGAGTAGATTAGTGCTAAGGTCAGGTTGTTAGAGTGGGTGAATTTAGTGCTCTGCCTAAATTACAGGCAGAGAGCTGATCTTAATCAGTGATTCTATTTGAAATAGACAAAACTTGCCCATATTTAACTACTAGTATGCAGGTCATTAGGTATATACAGGTTTATAAAAATAGGACAGCACTGATGGTGCAAAATCTAGTGTGGTCTTTGGTGGAGGCTCAACTTTTTGACTATCAAGAGTATTCCTGAAGTAGGAGAGAGGAAAGGGGAAAAGGAAAAGGTAAACAATCAAACAAACAAATAAATAAAAAGCTAGATTTGTTTGTGAATTGTGAGGGGTTTGGGGTTTAGGTCAGCACTAAAATCTGCTCTGGTCTGAGCCTGCTTTATGCTTAATTTATACATAAGGACAGGTTGCTGGGTTCTGAAGATGTTTTGCTCTTGTCCTTCTTTTAAATGCTTCTGTTTCCTTTGGATAGCTACTCAAAATGGTCTGAAATATCCAGCTAGATCAACACCAATTTCAAACTGAAATGACCTTGTTTTAACGGAGTTCTCCACAATATGCAGAGTGAAGTTTGTGCTGTTATTCATCAGAGGATATGAAGTATACTATTGCAAAGATACACTGATACAAATGAATGGTTATGAGAATTTTATGACCTAGTCATTTCTTTAATATCTTAAGTAGGATGAAGCAATTGGCTGACTAATTAGATCTTAATGAGAGTAGTGGTCTGAGTGAGGGGAGTATAACTGTCGATTTAGTCTAAACCTGTCCTTCTTAGAAATTTACTGTCCTGAGAATTTTTCTTTCAATATTGCAGAACTGGCACTGACAACATTACCACCAGTATATAAAATGGTTTGGAAAGGGCAATGGCAGCAACAGAGAAAGACATTTTAGCAAATGGCATTGCGAATGAGCATTTTGAGGGCACCTGCATATTTTCAGCAACCAGCTTGAATTCTCTTTTATCACACCTCAGGAATTTAAATCTCTGTGGTACAGAAGATAGACTTCACAGATTTCCATCAGTTAGGGTACATAGTTTTAATTTCCTATTTGAGATATGCAATATAATATAGGAGTGTAGTGATGAAATAAATCTTAGTTGCATGGGTGTTTGTTTGTTCGCATTCTCTAATTTTATCTTCTAATTGACTCCTATTCCTTCCTATATTTTTTTTCTCCTTTCTTATAACAAGAGCTCTTCACTTGAAGAGTTTACTTTTAGCTGATGTATCTTTTCTGTAAGAACTTATTTTGCTCTCACTTTTTCCTTCTCATCTGCTTCCATCTGATTCTTCTTACTCCATTAGCAGACTAGTATAGTAATTATAAGTCTCTCAATTTATATTTACTTTCATTCCCATTTGGCCTAAAATTACTTCCACAGATGCCTCTCTTACTGCTGTGTGTTTTGAAGTTTTTAACATCTTCAAGTCAGTTAGGTCTCTAAAATTTATGTAGCACTTTGTTACAATAGCAGTACTATGTTAGCTATTACAGTCTACAATATTTTGGCTGGAAGTAACATCTTAGACCAAAAAATATAGCCTGAAAGAAAACTTATAGCTTGTAGGAGCATATGCTTTTCCTACCTGAAAGAGAAACAGCAATCTTTAAAACTGAATACCAGTTGACCATGGGCTAATAGATAATTGGCATCTGTGTCTGTATGGAGGCATTAACCATAGCTTTACTTTTCTTCCTGACTTACAAGAAAGGACAGAGCGAGTTTATTACCTATGAGCCATTGTTGGTTAGTGGAGGGAAATTGCAATGTCCTATAAAAGCAGAGCCTCTATTTAGTACATAATTGTGAGTATCCTCCAGTGTTATGAGTTGTAGTTTCCAGTTTGTATGGGAATTGGTTCATCTTTTACAGGCTTTTTCAGAGCCTCTCTGGAAGGGTAGGAGATGGGAGTCAAAGCTGACTTGTAAATACTCTTCTCTGGTTGGCTGTGCCCTTCATTGACTGTCTCTGCAAGGTTATTGTGAGTATGTTGTTTAACCCAAGCAACTGGAGGAACATTATTTGGTTCTTTGGATGATGCACCCTGGTTTTTGGATTGGGTATGTGGCAGGTTGTTTTTGTTGTAGGAGGTATCTTCTGCTCTTGTCCAATTTCCTGCTTCTTTCCTAGATGTGGGCAGGTCACATTTGATGCATGCCATGTGTTGGGGAGCTTCATGATAAACAGGGTCTGTTTGAAAATTAGGAGTTTCTGTGAAATATCTTTTAAGACTGAAACTCCTTTGTGAGTTTTATTTTTGTAAAAAAATTGTGCATGGGAGGTATTTTCCCAGAACACTGTTCTAGGCAGGTAAAATCTTCTCTGCTGAGTGGCATTACAGCAGTTCTCCACATATATGGAGGTATTTAAAAGAATGTCTCATATTATTTATGCAATCATACACAGAAAAATGGATATATAATTACTAATTAGAACAACAACTACTGCTGCTTTTGTAATAATAATATCAGAAAGTAGTAATTCTTGTTTTGTAAGAGATGCATTGAACTCTTGTTCACCTGATTTGGTTTTTGGAGGTAGAAATTAATCTGGGCAAACTCTTGATTGTTTTCTGTCTTTTAGAGTGGACAGGAAAGTCTCACGGGAGTTTCAGGGCTTCTAAGCCTAAACTGGATTTTTTTCTGTCTTTAGAATGACAGTTTGAGTACAGACCACTACTACCATAGGAGGAAGAGATATATAACACTGTTTTAAAGTTTGTTGTAGTGGATAATCTAAGAGCTGTTTGTCAGCCTCAGTGATGCAGTCTTCCCATTTCAGGATTACTATCTCTCTTCTTTTGTCTGCTGCTATAATTCCTATTTGATGGTTACAGACAGTATGGATTTTCTCTTGGAAGGATAACAAGCTTTTTCTGTTCTACAGTGCTTTCTGCTCTGTGGTCAGTAAACATCTTTATTTTAGTGTGACTAACATATGCAGTTAATTGTTTGCAACTCGTAGGCAGCTTTGAAATTTCCTGTTTAAAATCTGACAAACTTATGTATCCAAAATCTATTTCATTTTCCTGCCAAATAATCTTTTTCCCATAAATCTCATCTTACCTTGGTTGGGAAAAGGTTTTTAACACATTATTATCCTAAATAATGTATTGAAGTGTGATTGTAATAGGTTCCAGGAACAGCTTGGCCATCATCAGTCTGATGTATTTTTGGGCACACCTTTAGGCTAACCCTATTCAAAATAGGACAGCAAAAATTCTGTACTACTAAAACATCTACTAAACATCTACAACTACTAAAACTTTGAAAACAGTGAATTTAGGAAGCTATCTTGTTAGTATGTTATAGAATATAACATTATAGAACATAAACTTGCAACTCTGCACAGGCAGCTGAATTCTTAACATCATCAGATAGCTCAGTCAGATAAAGCAGTGAAACCCAAAATGCTTATCCACATTTAGGAAATTAAAATTTCCTAAACTATCCTGAAGAAGGACACAATTGCCTGAAATTGCACACAAGCAAAATTTATGGCTTAATTTCAGTATTATAATTCTTAGCACTCCCAGTCTTCTAGCTCCCAAGGTCTGGAAGAACATAAAATTTATTAGGTGAATATGCCTAATAATCTAGTATTTTTCTTTACATGCTTCCCTAAGCCAATCCAGCTTTGGCAGAACTGCATAGTTCAGCATGTTTCATGAATGAGCAGTAGCAGAGCAACACTCTGAGCAGTGTATATTACACTGAATTTTTTATTGTTTGAAAAAAAAGAAGTAGTTTCATAGATAAGGGCCAAGAGACAGAACAACTCTGTATGAAGAGGTAAAGTAGAGAGTGAAAGCACAATGTGGACTGTATTGGCCTGCTGCTCCTGTGGACACATTGACAAAGAGACTGCATTTGGCAGTGGCTCATGGGGGGAGCAGCCTCACTTGATTCCTACAGCACCTCTAAAATGCTGCTAAGGGCTCAGGTACAGTGAGAGCAAGCTGTAGAGCTGAGGCCAGTATGCTTGGACCCAGAGAAATTTTCTACTATAGGCACCACACAACTTTCTTCCATGTGAAACTCTCTGTTCAACCCTGAGCACACCTTTGTAGCAGCAAAATGAGTATCTTAATAATGGAAATAAAGGTTTATGAGTTGGTTCCTCTATAGTAATGTCAAAGTTTTGTTTTAATCTCTCTCAAATTTTAATTATTTTTTTCTCTCCTGTGCTAAATTAGCAGGTTTTACGTAGTAAGGGTAAACACACAAATAAAACACCTCAGGCTGTCTGGAGGAACAACTACTGTTTGAAAAAAAAAACCAAGACAAACACTAACAGTTATTGTCCTGGGAAAATCTATAGATATTACTGATGATAATATTTTGTGACAGAAATAACATGTCCCTCTGTTATTGAGGACAAATCCAATAGTATCAACAAAACCAAATTAAACTAAATGGATTTACTATAGCTGCCAAACAGGTGAAAATAGAGAATTTTGTCTGACAATCATTTCCCTTCGTGAGGTCAGAAGGCCATTAATGTGTTGAGCCAGCAGTTATGGACAGGCATCCACCAGGAGAGAAAGTATTCTAATTTTTCAGGAGGTTTAGGCCACCTAAAGTAACCTCTTCTACTAGTGTGGTGTTTTATTTGCCTTAAACTTTGCCTGTTCACTCAAAGCACAACACACAACAGAACTTCCTTGGGCAACGCTTTAGACTGTTCTTGATGATTAAGCTATGAGAATGACAGGGGGACTTGAGCATCTCCCCTGTGAAGAGAGACTGAGAAACCTGGGGCTGTTTAGTCTGGAGAAGTGAAGACCGAGAGGAGATCTTATCAATGTGTACACATATCTGAGGGGTAGGTGTCAACTGAATGGGGTCAATCTCTTTTAGCTGGTCAATAGCAATAAGACAAGGAGCAATGGCTACAAATTGGAACATAGAAAGTTTCACCTCAACATGAGGAGAATCTTCTTTACAGTGAGGGGGGTGGAGCACTGGAACAGGCTGCCCAGAGAGGTTGTAGAGTCTCTTCTCTGGAGACTTTCAAAACTCGCCTGGATGCATTCCTGTACAAACTACCCTAGGGGATTCTGCCTTGGCAGGGGGGTTGGACTCAATATCTGGAGGTCACTTCCAACCTCTAAAGTTCTGTCTGTGATTCTGTGAAGCTAAAAACTATAAGATGTGCTCCTTTTTCTGTGGAATGATAGCTTGAGAAATACAAAGGTTGTAAAATTAATTGGGTTTAACATTGTTTATAGTTTATCTCTAATTATCTGTTTTAATTTAATGTTAGTTCATGTACTATATATTTGGGACATACAATTGGCTGTACTCTTGTTAGTGGGATCATTGTAATCTTCCAATCCACTTTTTTTTCAGCACTCAGTTTGTAGATCTACATCTATCAAACCTTCTGACAGCCAAATTTCAGCATTTGGAAAGCTGGCTATTTTTAATTTTAGGAAGAAAACACTGATAGGGATAATTTTCTCTACAACTGTTGATGATTTTCTTTAAAAAGATGAGATCCAGATAGTGAGTCATTCAGACCTTTGGGAAGCAGTCTACACATCGCACTAGCTGATGGGAAAACTTTATCAGGAGTAGAATAAAGCCTAATGCTACAGAATACTGTATCCAGATTATTTTTCTCCCAGTCAAGTGAGCAATAATCTTAATTGCATGTGATAATACACATACAATTGTACCAGGGCTAATTAAATGTCACCTTGCTTTAGGTAGATTTGTTTCATGTTAGACTCTAGATGTAGTTGATGTAAACTGGTTTCGTTTCAGTTGAGCTAATTTATATTGGTTAAGGATCTGGTCAATTATTTTCTGTTAATGTCATCTCGTAAGAGGGAAGTAACAAGGAGTAAATTCATAACCTCATGTCTTATTAAGTACACAATCAAACATAAAAAAAGTTCATTAATTCTATATAACTAAGCTCACTTGGCTGTGGTTGAAAATGAAGACAGAATGCACGCATAATAAGATTGGAGAATGAATTGCTAAAAGGGCAAGTTCAGCATAACCTCAAGGGTGTGTTAAATTAATTTACACTCACCATTGGGAATTTTGGGGCGATCCTTTAGCTTTTATCTCAGAAATATAAATACAGTTTGAGGAAAGTAGGAGTACACTAAGATAACCAAGCCAATACAAAGGTCATTGGAACTTCAAATAGCCATGTACAACACCTTCAGTAAATGTTTGGTGATGTGGTTCCACCTACCACTCTCAATATTTCTGTATTGATAGTCTGTTCAATGGAATGCTTTTACTGGAATCTGGCTTTTTTTAACTATAGGTGATGAGAAAGTAATATGTTATTGGACAGGCACCAAGAGCACAATGTCCACCTGGAGACCAGTGCCAAGTGGCATCCCTCAGATGTCAGTGCTGGGACCAGTGCTGTTTAACAT
>WBNM01038375.1:22676-46067 GCA_013399055.1 Ramphastos sulfuratus
CAGTTCTGGAACCCCCAGCACAGGAAGGACATTGAAGTGTTGGAGTGAATCCAGAGGAGGGCCATGAAGATGCTCAGAGGGCTGCAGCAGCTCTGCTATGAGGACAGGCTACGAGATTTGGGGCTCTTCAGTCTGGAGAAGAGAAGGCTTTGAGGAGACATTATAGTAGCCTTCCAATATCTGAAGGGGGCCTACAAGAAGGCTGGGGAGAGGGACTATTTACAAAGTGATGCCAGGATGAGGAGTAATGAGTTTAAACTAGCAGAGGGGAGATTTAATCTGGATGTTAGGAAAGGGTTTTTTACACTGAAAGTGGTGAGACGCTGGCACAGGTTGCCCAGGGAGGTTGTGGCTGCTCCCTCCCTGGAGGTGTTCAAGGCCAGGTTGGACAAGGGCTTGAGTGACTTGTACTAGTGGTAGGTGTCCCTGCCTATGGCAGGGGGTTGGAACTAGATGATCTTTAAGGTCTCTTCCAACCTAAACCATTCTATGATTCTATGATTCTACGATGTACTTGAGATCAATTTAGGCATTTGAGATGATAAATTTAAATATTTTTGTGAATAAAACTAGTATTAATTAAGTGCTCAAAATCAAGCGTGTTATCAGCCAGCGAGACAAAGGGCTCCAGGGCAGAGAATTGCCCATCAGACCCTTCCTAAAGTGGGAAAACTGTGCAAAAAAAAGCAAAGGCAAAAGCTGAGAGAGAGAGGGGGTACCTCAGGCCCATTTGAGAAGAATGAGGTTCCGGAGAAGCAGCAGCTGTGAGGCAGTGTGAGAAGGGGAGAAGGAAGAGAAGGGAGAAGGGAGTGTTAGAAGGGAGAAGGGGGACCACATTATGACATTCCTAAAGGGACTCCAAACCTGAGTATTATGTCTTTCAAAATGGCCTTTACTACCTCCTGAACTTTGTTGGAGTGAGTGAGAAAAGCTTCTGGCCAGCCTGAAAAGGTATCTACAAATATGAAAGGGTATTTATAACCTTCCCTTTGAGGTAGCTTGGTAAAATCTATCTGCCAATAGTCTGCTGGTGAATTTCCTTGCCTGGTATGTCCTATAGGGAGTATTTTAAGATCTAGGGGATTGTTTCTTAGGCATATTTCACACTTCCCTACTACCGATTTAATGATTTTCATTATCCCTACACTTACTACGTGCTTCTGTAGTTCAGTGAACATTGATTCGATTCCCCAGTGTGTTTTTTGGTGTTTCTGCCCTGCTAATTCAACCATAAGGGAGGGGGGAATTACTACCTTTCCTCCCTCAACTGTCCACCATTCTTCTTTTTTCTTGGTCCTTAATGCTTCAGCTAGACTATCTTCTGTATCAGTATATTGGGGTTTTACTTCCTTGGGAATCCACTGAACGCTTACTGACACTGAAACTAAAATTCCTTGTTCTGCTAACCTACTTAGCTGTAATATCTACCAACTAATTACCAGTATTTACTGGAGTATTTCCTTTCTCACGTGCTTTGCAATGTATAATGCCCATGTCCTTAGGATCCTTCACAGCCTGTAGTAATTTCAGGATCTCTTTGTGGTGTTTTATTGGTGAGCCTTAAGCAGAAAGTAAACCTCTCTCCTTCCAGATGGCCCCACGAGCACGGACCACACCAAAAGCATATTTTGAATCTGTCCAAATATTTACACACTGTTTGCTTGCAATTTCCAAGGCTCTAGTTAGAGCTATCAGCTCTGCATTCTGTGTGGAAGTGCTGGAAACTTCCCCACCTCCATTACCTTCTCTGCAGTTACCACTCCAAAACTGGCCATTTGTGTTCCAGTCTTAATAAAACTGCTCCCACCAGTGTAAAGCTCCAGATTGGGGTCCCTCAGAAGTTTGTCCCTGAGGTCAGGTCATCTCGTATAGACTGCTGTGATGGTCTGCAGACAATCATGTGCCAGGTCTGTGGGAGTCAGAAACATAGCAGAGTTTACAGCATTGGTTGTTTCTAACTTCACATCATCTCGTTGTAACAATAACACCTGGCACTTACGCAGCTGGATGGGAGATAGACAGTGTCTCCCTTTTCTCTCTAGCACAGATGCTACCATGTGTGAGACAAATACAGTGATCTTATGCCCCATATTTAACTTCTAGGCCTCTTCTATTAGAAGGATGGTGGCAGCTACTGCCTGCAGAAATCCTGACCACCCTCAGCTTACCACATCCAGCTGTTTGGAGAAGTACTCTGCTAGTCTCTTCCAGTCCCCAAGACACTGCTTAAGGACTGCCAGAGCCAGGTGGGACCTTTCCCAAGCAAACAATTACAATGGTTTACTGAGATCAGGCAATCCTAAAGCCAGGGCCTTCATCAAGGCAACATTCAGTTCTTTAAATGCCTGTCAAGCCTTATCCATCCATTCCAAGCAGACTTGCTCCCCTAAGTGTTTTGTATAGGGGTTTTACAATGAGTCCATAGTTTGGGATTCGCAGTCTATGCTACCCTGAAAAAAGCTCTGAGTTCTTTAGGAGGTGGGCTCAGAAGTCTGACAAATGGCCTCTTTCCAGTCCTGTCCCAGTCTTCAATCTCCTTGTGATAATTCAAACCTTAAATATGTCACATTAGTTTGGAGTATTTGTGCTTTATCTCTGGATACTCTATATCCTGATTGGCCCAAAAAGATTAAGAAACTCATGGTTGATGTCCAGCACTGGCTGCTTTCCTCTGTTGCAATAAGGATGTGATGCACATACTGGAGTAAACTCCCTTGAGTATTCTCCAATCTCCAGTCCAACAATTCCTTCGCCAGTTGGTTACCAAACAGAGCAGGGCTGTTTTTCAACCCATGTGGCAGCACTGCCCAAGTGAAATGAGTCTTTTGTCCTGTGTTACAGTTCTCCTGATCAAAGGCAAATATTGATTGGTTTTCTGGGCTAACAGGTATGCAGAAGGTGGTATCCTTAAGATCTAATACTGAGAACCATTTTTGATTGTCACTGAAAGCAGTGAAAGGGATACGGGGGTTTGCCTCTACAGGGTTATCTTATTTATAGTCCTTAAATCCTGCACCATCCTATAACTTTCACTGGGTCTTTGGATGGCCAATATTGGGGCATTGAGAGGGCATTCACAGTCTACCAAGAGACCATATTTAAGACATTTGTCTATCAATTCTTGCAATCCCTCTTTAGCTGGCTTGGGAATGGGATATTGCTTCAATCTTACCTGCCTGGCTCCAGGCCTCAGTTTAATCATTACTGGATGGGCATTTCTTGATTTTCCTGGGATCTGAGTTGCCCATACTTCAGGGTTCACTTCTGTCTTCATCTCTGGAGACATAACAATCTGCATTCTCTCCTGTAGCATAAAAACTCTGGCCTCTGACAATTTTACTTCACGTATTTCACATATGCCTTCTTTAAATGCATCTAATTTACTGAGCATATCTCACCCCAACAAATTTATTGGGCATTCTGGCACATAAAAAAATTGATGCCTTACACACTGCTTACTATCTTGTAACTTGAGGGGTTTCAGGAAAAATTTGTTCCAAGCTTTCCCAGTAGCATCAACAACTTTAGTTTTATCTCCACTAATTGCCCCCTTGCATTGGTTAAGCACTGAATATGTAGCCTCTGTATCAATCAAGAAAGGCACAATTTTGTCCCCAGCTATAATGTAACCAGGGGTTCAGCTGTGTTGATTCCCCTAGTCCCCATCAGTCCTCCTCATCCTTCTCCATCATCATTAACTTCATTGCTCACAAAATGAGGTCAAATTCCCTTTGTGGGCACTCCTTTTCCAGTGTCCCTTCTTGCATAGTGTGCACTGGTCCTTTGCTAAAGGCTTGTTTTGGAACAGTGGGGCTTGGCTCTTCT
The DNA here is from genome assembly GCA_013399055.1 of Ramphastos sulfuratus. NCBI lineage: Eukaryota > Metazoa > Chordata > Aves > Piciformes > Ramphastidae > Ramphastos > Ramphastos sulfuratus. The sequence continues at coordinate 26,502 of WBNM01038375.1, forward strand.
TTTGAGGTTCAGTTCTTTTCACTACACACTGGGGCCTAGCTGAGTGCAGCTAAAATTCTGATCTTGTTAGGAGCTCATTTCCATCCTCTCTCCCAGTTATTAAAGACAGTCCATGCAACCTCTAACAATTTGAGCAAACTCCTAGAATCGACACCCTGCAGCTTCTAAAATTTCTGCTGAATGTTTGGTACTGATTGTCCTATAAAAATGAGTGCTGCCTGTATTCTGTCTTCTGGCCTTCCCAGATCAAGACAGGTATATTTCTCTACAGCAGTCTTGAATCTCTCAAAAAATGCCAAGGGGGACTCTTCAGGCTTGTATCTTGTAGATTTTAGAATAATTAACTGCTTTAGGCATAGCATCTTTAACCCCATATATAACCCAGTCTGAAATCTCCTCAAAGCTGCTCTATCATTTCCATCATCTGGGTCCCACCAAGGCCCTGCCAGAAGCAAATTGGTATCTAATGTTCCCAGTAATTGTCTCTCTGCTATCAAACCCTCAACCATTTTCTGGGCAGTGTCTATAACCATCTGCTTTTCCGTACTATCTAATAAGGCATGTAAAATAACTTGGATGACTTTCTAGTCTGGATCTTGCATCCTAACAATGTTCTCTACTGTCCTGGCCATTCTCACAAAGTCATTCCTGTAAATTTCCAATGTCTCCTTCCAAACATAGAGTTCAGTCACAGAAATAGGATTGTTGACTGGCATTGGTCTGTGTAGCCTGCCACCTTCCCTCAAGGGAGCAAGCAGCTGCCACCCATGCCCACATGGACAAGCGAGTGGACCCCTCCGTTGAAACAGTACTGCTGCTTACAACACCCTCAGCTTCTATTTCTTTACCCTCCTCCTCTCACCTTCCTACTGCTATTTTTTCATGTATTTCTGCTCTTTCCTCAACTCCCTCAGCTTCCTGTATGGGTCCAACATTCCCTGGCAGCATTTCCCCCTGCCCTGAGGCCAGTGCTCTAAGTCTAGCCAACAAATCCACATCTTCCTACTCCTCTTCAAGATCAGGAGAGAGGAGTTTTGGTTTTGCATGTTTATTATATCTTTTCCCGATACTACATGTAGAACAACATTTCACAGGATCACAGAATCATTTTGTTATCACCTCGTTTTCTTCTGTCTTGGTCCAGCACCATTACAAAGGGATCCGGTGGAACCAAGCTACATTCATTCAGCCACTCAGAATGACTCCACAAAGCAGAAACCAACTCCACATATGGCACTTCACCCTATTTCCTCTCCCGTTGGCAAAACAGTGTAAGTTGCAAAACAGTATTGTAATTAGTAGTCCCATTTTTTGGCCACTTTTCCTGATCAACCAGAGTATACAATGTCCACCAGTTGTTACAGTATTCCACAAGCTGTTTTGGGAAGGAGCAAGAGAGATGGTGGCAGTTTAAATCCCATTGTAGCTGTCATTATGGCAAAGCCACTGAGGTGAAGGGCTCTAGAGCGAAGAGTTGTGCTGGAGAACCCTGAAGTGCAGGAGGACAGAGGGTTCTCTAACCCTGTCCTAGGTTCAAGCAGGTAGATTGAGCTTCCTGATGAGGGACAGCTGTGAGCTAGCATGGATGGGGTCAAGAGTAATGGAGGCTAGCACCCTCTCATTCGAGAGGAATCCCCAGTTAGTATGAGCTACTAGGAGAGCGGCGATGAGGATGGGTACTCAGGGTGTGACTTGGCAGTCTGTGTGTGGCAGAGTGTGCAGGCAGAGTGCTCAGAGAAAGCACTTCAAAAAGTGGTCTTCACTCTCCTGGAAGAGGTCTGACCTATGGTTTTCATTTGTCTGCAAGCTCTTGGCTTGGAAGGAACGTGGTGACCCAAATGAAACTTGCACACAAGTATACAGCTATCTGAGTCTCCAGCCTTTCATCCTTGATAAGGCTTCCCTGACACCAGTTATCTTGCTAAGGTAGGCAGCACTAACATACCTTTGCCAGTTCCTCTTTCTTATCCTAAAGTGAGTAATGTCTGCATAGCTTTTAACATGAAACCATTCAGCAACATGGCACTTTGTGACATGGCTTAGTGGGCATGGTGGTTTTGGGTTGATGGTGGGACTATGTAATCTTAGAGGTTTTATCCAACCTTAATGATAGGATAGACAGCATCAACATAACTTTGTCAATTCCTCCTTCTTATCACAGTATCACACAGTATAAGCAAGGTTGGAAGAGACCTCAAAGATCATCAAGTCCAACCCATCACCACAGACCTCAAGACTAGACCATTATCCTAAGGTAAGCAATGTCTGCATAACTTTTAAACAATCAGTCATCAACATGGCACTTTGGAGATGGTTTAGTGGGCATGGTGGTGTTGGGTTGACAGTTGGACTTGATGATCTTGGAGTTTTTTTCCAATCTCAACAATTCTACGATTCTATGATTTACCAAACAGTCATCTAGAACCAGGCAATACACTTTTTTCCCCCTGTATTTTGTAGAAAATGACAGCTCTTTATCCTTGGCCTCATCTTTGGATGAAGTTCTATCATTCTATTTCCACTCCCTTCCTTATGTCTCAAAATATTTTAACACATAGTTGTTACTAAGAAAAAAAAAAGTTTTAATTAGAAGTAGTTATTAGAAAAAAGAAAATTAGTTTTTAAAACTACTATCTGGTTTATGGCTAGTATTCTCCCCTGCATTTTCTTCCCAATTACAAAGTTTACCAACATGATATTCTGGTTTATGTACAATACTCTTTCTTCAGTACACTGTTCACCATGCTGCCATAGGTGGAACTTTGTCTGAGTGGACAGATCTTCTCTAGAAGAGCCTCTGTCACTCTAAACTTTATCTTTTGTCTACATGATTATTCATGCAGGTGTCATGGATTGAGTTGAACCTGATTCTGTTGTTCACACCATGCTGTAGTCATGCCAAGCTTCAAAAAAATGAAAGTACTGGCTGGAGCAAAGTGCTATGGGGCTTGGAGTTCAGATTGCAACATAAGAGGTTTCCTCTTCTGGTTGCTGCTTCTAGGTTCTGGGTTCTTTGGGTGTTGGTGTTTTCTGCTGGGATGGCAACCAGACAAGGAGGGCTGGGGGAGTAGTTTTCTGGCTTGGGCTTTTGGCTCGCTTGCTTCTGCTTGCTGCTGCTTTGCAACATGCTTTTTCTGAATATAGGCTAAGCTAATTATGCATTTTGTACCATGTTATACTGATTTTGATCAGTAAACTTTATTCTTATCTCTCTTTTTCTTGGTCTCAATCCCAAATTTCTATGTATTACTTTTCCCTTTCTCTGCGTCGGGAAAATAGATAGGTTAACCCACTGGTTCAGTTTCACATATTTCGTTCTGATTCAAACCATTACAGCAGGAAATGACATAGTAAAGAATGATATACATTTCCTAACTCACCTGAAAGTGCAAAATTTGGCCTGATAAAATGGATAGAGTTTCGAAGAGCATTTTTCTTAAGGAGAAGATGTGCCTATATTCTATATATCACAAAGTATCTGTTTACTAATTAGAGAGTTAAGTTGTTGTTACAGAAGGGGTAATTAATTACTGCAAGATGATATTTTAAAAATATTAATATGTAGTTTATTAATATTAAATATTCAGAACTCGCATCACCCCGATCACTATTTAATAATAGTAACAGGCTCTTTGCAACATTATGGAAACTATATACAGGTTATAATAGGATCTAGAAATAACTATTAAACATATANTCCCTTTTCCCGCAGTTGCTCTCCCCAAAACAGAAGGAGGGAGAGCAGAAAAACATGCCTGGGCAAGCCAGGGCATGTACAAGCCTAATTTGAGCTGTTTAGGCCTACCACAACAGTTGTATTTCAGCTGAAGTGGCTAATCTTTTTGTCTTGAATAGATATAGGAGTACACACTGCCTAAAGCAATACTCTCATGAGGTGGAGCCTAAATCGTCTACCTGGTACCACTCTAGTCTGAATGACAGATGTATTTATTCCTTACTGGACCTATCTTGCTTGTTAATGTCTCTCTTCTAGTTTTCTTTTATAATCCCTTAGTAGAATGGATGCTTTTTTTAACCACTGTAGACAAAATTATTCCATAATACTGGCTGTAGAGATCAAAATAATGAGAAATACTACTTTTAATATAGGTAATTATACTTTCAAATTTCTAATCAAAGTGGAGAATTAAATTAAACAACGATTGAATTTTGGGGAAAGCATTGTACCAGCTAAATCCAAAACTAACTTTTAATAAGGTATTTCTGGTAGCACCTTCTAAAGTCTGTTGAATGTTCTTCAAGCAAGTTGGGATTTTCTGAATCACTGTAGATACATAAAATGTAATTTTCAGTTATTTAGACTGGTGAATTTTTCAATATTGCTTCTTAAACCAACTATGTGCCCTTGATTTGAGTTTATATTGTACTTTTTCTACCATAATATCTGCTGGAATATGGATAGAAGCAGCCAGGAAATTTTACATAAAAGTGCTAGCCTGTGCAGTGCATAAGATTGCAATTTGGAAAATTCTGTCTTTGGTTTTAGTGTTTTTCTTGTAGCCTTGCTTAAAGATAAATATTATTGTACATAAATATCCTGATTTTTTTTTTTTTTTTAATAGGACTGGGAGGTTATGTGCATTTTTTTATCCAACTAGCTGCACTGGTTTAACTGGTTAAAAATTACACAGCTTAAAGAAGAGGGAAGTTGTTTCAGGACACAAGTCATGTGCCAAAACTTTTTATAGAAACTGTTCATGAGGTTTGTTTGGTTTGGTGGTTTTTTGTGGTTTTGGTTGGTTGATTTTGTTTGTGTTGGTTATTTTTTTTTTTCCTAAGCAGTGACTTAAAAAATGGAGAGCAGGAATTCAGAATTGTTATCTTTCCCATTTACAGATTGGAAAACTGAGGCATAAGGGAGACTGGTGACTGACTCACTGCCACCAGCCATGTCAGTCACTACTATAGTGGCACTGACATATGTGTCATACATGGGAGCCAGATAAGATATCTGCTTGGCCAGAATGCCATTGAGATGAATGATGTTTGCAGCTTGAATGAAGTTCAACTCCTTTTTTTCTTTGTTCAGTCACACAGACAAATTCTTAATGATTTTAGTCACCCTACTGTCTTGCTGATATAAAGGAACAATAAAAACATGATACCTGATATAGTCGTCATGCTTCTTTAGAAAGAGGCTATTTATGATAAAAGCAAGAAGGTTTACACACAGTTGGAGTATGAGAACTCTAGGAACAGCATACAATTCAGATGGATGCAGAAAAAAGACATGTAAGAGGTTACACTTTGATAATATATGTTAAAGCACAGCAGCAGGATAGGATGAAAGCAGGTGGGAGTACATAAATTCATCTAGAGTCAAATCTCCCAAATTGTTAACTATGAACTGTTAATATAGCTGCTATTAACCAAATTAACTAAAATAGAATAGTAGTAATCAGGACTCTGAAAATGTAAGAAGAGAAGTCACTAGAATGTAAAAGTGAGCAACATCCCTCTAAACAGAAGAGGGGGGAAAAAAAGGTTTTGTGTCATAGTTGCCATTAAAGAATGAAACATATTATTTTCACTCCCACTTGCAAGGCCCTGTGGATAGAAAAGGTTAGTAGTAAGCAGCAAAAGCTTGGAGTGAAATGACCAATGTCACCTTTCGAGCCACAAAACCTGCAGCAACTGAAATTTTATGTTGCTTCCCAGCTCACCATGATGACTTACAGCTAACATTTGCAGTGCTGCACTGCTGAGAACTAAAGGCTTACTCAGCAGAAGTAATGTAAGGTGAATACGCAGTGCTTGCTCGTGTGGGGTCAGCTTCAGCTGAAAATGCTTCATACTGTACCACCATCAATATTACTAGGATAGGGAATGCAACCAAATGATAACAGGGCTAGCTATGACCTTGGTCTAAGTGACAAACACCTTACATTATAGCAGTCCACAAGTGGCAATAAGTAATAGGGCTCACAGAGGTAGCCATCAAATATAACTAATTAACTGAAGCAGTGTAGAGAGAATACATAAGCCTGGGAAATGGTCCAAGAAAGAAGTATTAAAAACCTCAGACTAACTGGCAGAAAAAGAAGGTTTTGTTTTAAAAAGGTTGCTGATAGCATCCTGGACTGGCTGGGAAGTGGAGATAAATTGGATGAATGCTATATTAAAAAGTAAGTATCTTACATACCTTGGATAATATAACATTAGCAGAATCAGTATTTTCTTTTTTTCTTACAAGCAAAGAGTGTAACAAACTAATGCATCTTGGGAGGAGAGAGAGAAGAGCATGTCTGGACAAGAGCTTAAAATGTAAATAATATCCAATGCCAAAAACCTGGACTGACANAAAACCGGAGTTTTAAAAAAAATGATAATTTTTTTTTTTTTTTTTTTTTTTTTTTTTTCTTGTGATCACCACTGTGAAGGGAAGGGAATGAGGCTTGAAAACATCTCCAGCATGTAACTGATGTCCCGCTGAGTCAGCAGTCAGGATTGGAGGACTTAAAATTGAAAGTACAGAGATGTGTCTGAACTACAGGTCATGCAGAAAGCAGCAGTCCTGAAAAGACATTTCTAGCAGTGGAAACTTTGCAAGCATGTAGACCCTTCTTAAACTATAAATTCAGAAGAAAGCTGGTTTTGCTACCTTTGTCTCTAACCATCTATTATTTTCAAAATCTTTGAATTCTGTGCTGGGATGGAAGCTCATCCTCCAAACTGCTTCACTCCCTCACTGTGAAAGCAGTGTGCTTGTCTTGCAAATATCAAAAGCCTTTTATATTTTTTTCACAGTAGATCAAACTTTAGTATCTTTTCATCGTATTTTGCTTTCCCTCTTTTCTGAAAACTGCATGTGACAAAGTTAACAAATAATGTTTGCTGTTTCTTGCAGGAGGGAAGAGCCACATATCGTACAGCTGTTAAACCCCAACTACATACCTTCATTTAGTATAACCTCTGGAAAAGGCTTATGTTGAAATATGGAAAGGTAATATCATATAACACTTTTCCCTCCCCCTCTTTGTGCTTTCCAGGGGCAGCTGAAAAATAGAGCACATTCATTCATCCCTTTGTTTAATCAAGGTCTGAGACAAATGATCAGAAAGGTGTAAGTGGCTCATCCATTTGCAGCTTTTTCTGTGTGTTTTTTAATTTGGTTAAGGAATCTCATTATTATAGAAGGTGGAAAGCACTTCTGTATGTGGAGAGAAACTTAACTGAATTTTAATCTTGGGGTTTTTTTTTGGTTTTTTTTGTTTTTTTGTGAATCCCATAACAGGACAGGGAAGCAGGCAATATTCCCCCATTTTTATGGCTTCTACTTTCAATTTAGGAAGAAGGGAAAGTTTTGAGCAGGTGCTGGAGAAAAGAAACAATTACTTAAGACAGTCCCATGGTTCATATCAAAAGTGCTTCTGAGACTACATGACAAGCAGGGAGATTTGAGGGGAAGACAGAAATAGAACTTCTGTCAAGAGTTGTGGTTGGAGAGAGATGATCAGTTTATGATCCCACAAAACCTAGTTTCCTTAACTGGAGCTGTGGACTTTTTAATCTATATCAAGATCACAGATTTTATTTTTAACCCCCACATGCAGGTTTGCAAGTGTTCAATGTTTGCTAATTGGTTGGAATTTCCTAAGTGTTTAGCATTAAATGTGCCAAGTCTGTTTACAGGTACCTAATTTTCCTCAAGCTGAAACAGAAGTTGAGCCCTCTCAAAATTCAAGCACAGATGCATTAAAAAAGTAAAGACAATTTCAGCTTACATGCAGTAGCAAACCTTACAAAACAAAGGAGCTTAGTGGTCTTTAGCCTGGTGGTTTCCTCTGTGTTTTGAAGAGAGTAGCAAATGATTGTAGGGAGGTTTCTGAAAATAGTAGGTCTGCACAGGAAGACGTATCATGAATAGGTCTGACAATATTTGGGGAGTAGAAATAATTATATGATTGCCTTGAAAATCTTCAGGCTTACTTACTATATAATCTGGAGTACTGTGTGCAGNGTTATAAAAATGAATATGCACTGGTGAACAGCTTCAAATGTGGATTGTTCAAAGATGCTTTATGAAGGAGTCAGACACTTCACAGTGATATCAGAATCCTGCAGTGAATGATAAATATGAAAAATCAGTACAGGATTTAATAACATGCTTCCAATATATTACAGAAAGTTGGATGTTTATAGGTATTTCTATTATTTTGAAAACCTCCCTTGACTACGTCTCTTTAGAGATGTATAAAACACCTAAATAAATAAATTATATGCAGTGTACCAATGCAATTTTAAGGGTAAAGTCCATGAAAATTCTTGAGTTATCTATTTGCTTAATAAATAAATGTTACTGTATGTCTTCCTTTTTATTGAGTATTCTTCAGTGGTTAAAAAATTGTGTTCCAATGTTTTTCCAGGAATGTACCATGTCTGAAAACAGTAAATAATCTTTTGACTTGAATACAATCCTACCTGGAAATGTTGAAAACAGTATAGTTGCCCTTGTTTGTATCATATGTGGAATAATTCCTGTTTTCTGAGGTTTAGAAATTGGCTTTGTGTTGAATATTACTCTGGTAAATTTCTGTGGGGAGCTTTGGAAACTCTCTAAGTGAGAAGTGTTAATTTTGCTGCAAACACATAGTTTCCATGTTCTCCCTGTAATTCCCTCACTCTACATTTTACCTGGTCTCTCTAAAATGTCACTTTCCCTAAAATGGATAGATTTTTGGGGATGTGTACATATGGTTCACCATAAAATAGGTACCTTTTCAGAAGAGAGAAGAAACTGTTTTGGTATGAAACCATGCAGAACATTTGTTAGAACATATTTCTATCTACAGCTGATAGCCAGCTGGCAATGTCTCCCCACTGGCTACAGATACTTGCCAGAGCTAAAGGGGATTTTGTTCTTCTTGCTTTCCAAGTTTGCTCTGTATTAATATTTTATTTGTTTCTAATACTTCAGAACCACCTACCTTTTGGCCTCAAATTATTTTCCATTTACTTTGTGGGTTTTTTTTTTTTTTCTTCTTTTCAATATTTACCAGTGACCTATTGGATGGTAAGAATTTTCATACCAGAGGATTTCCTCTGCAATTATTTGCAAATTATTATATACAGCAGCAATAATAATAATTTAAAAAACCAAACAAGCAAACAAACAACAACAACGAAACCACAAAAAAACCCCAAAGATAATCTCTAGAAAACTGCTACCACCCACTTGCTTTATTTGGAATTCTGGATTCTAACTGGTGCTTTCTGTACCTGCTTGGGGATTTTTCTTGGTTAGACTTTACATTTCCTGTGCATTTTAAGTTGTATGTGGTTGAAAATAACAGAAAATTAGAAAACTGCTGCTATTAAAAAGTGCCTCTTCATGTGAGCTTCAAAATGGTGTGGCTCCCTTGCATCAAGGGCAGCACAAGAACATATCCACTTTACATCATACCACATTGTTGAAATGCCAAGAATTATTACTGTTTCACTTTCTGTTAGTGTTCAATTCAATTTTGAAGTTGCTAAATTTCTACTGTCTTTCACTGAGTTGCAAGAATTGTTAAATCTAAAACCTTTCCTTTCCCTGCTCTGCTTTCTTGCACTGCAGTGCTTTAAACTAATGGAAAATCTCTGTAGAGATTATGAAGAATCAAACAAATATTGCAGTGTGATGAATCTTTCTTCTAAGCATGTTTCTTTTTACTTCTCAAATCACTAGAAACATCTTATCTCAAATTAATTGCTGAAACATATTGCAGAAAACTAAACATGCAAACTAGTAGTAGGGAAACTAGTCTAAAAACTGTTGTTGATTACATATCAACTCCTTAGAAATAATCATAAAACCAATGCAGTAGTAGTTCTGGAAATTGCCATGGCTGAGCACCCTTTATTGTTTCTGAAACACTTTAAATGGTATTTTGTCCTCAGTTCACAGAGCATTCAAATTCTTTTCTGTGTTCAAATCATTTGCATGTTTCAAATATTATCTAGATTATTACTAAAGCTAATGTGTGTGATATGGTTTACCCTATGTAACATTCCCTGTCTAAGTGTAAATCTGAGTAGCAGTTTTGCCATAGGTTGCAGAAATATATATCTGTAGCTGTATCTATATCTATATCTATATCTATATCTATATCTATGTCTATGTCTATGTCTATGTCTATGTCTATGTCTATGTCTATATCTATATATCTATATCATCTCTGTATCTATATCTATATCTATGTCTATATCTATTTCTTTTTACTTACATGTGATTAAATCTGAGACATCCAAGTTGAAAGTTTTAGAACCTGAAATAATATAAAATCTTACCCACGATTCTCTGAGTGAGTTTTGAGATGTTGCACATAAAACCAGAGAAGCTACAAGGTTGTTAGCCCTTTTTGATCTCTGAAATGAAAATAAAATAGAACCAACAAAAAAAATTAATATTGACTCTGAAGCTTATGTATGCAGCAGGGTAATGGAGTTTATTTTGCAGTGAGGCATGGTGGCAATGATCTTCCAGATTCTGGTCTCTGAGAGAATGAGGTATAACAAAAAAAAACCCAAACAAACCCAAACAAACAAACAAACAAACAAAAAAACAAAACCAAAAAACCCAGCAGAAATGACAAGGAAGAAACTTTATTAGAAAACCAGTCATAAATGAGCAGTGAAAACTGACAATGATGTGCAACAAGGTGAGGAAACAACTGGAAGTGCGATGGTGAAGAAGGAAAGGCAGAAAAGATTGGGACAGTTTCTTCATTAATGGAAACCTAATGCAAACCAAGCTATAAGTAAGAATTCAGGTCAGAATGGTGTGGCTATTTCTATATTTTGCATGGAATTAATTACCTGTCTTTAAACATCTACCCAGACTATATTTGCAATGCAGTTGGACTGCCAATGGTGAACTCTGTTCCATCTAGTTCAGCATTAGACCTTTTAAGGAAGAAGAGAAGTTCTTGCTGAGTAACTCAACCAACTAAACCTTTGCCTGTGCTTGCTCAGATGCAAACCTCTATACTATGACTCATGAACCAGCAAGATCAGCACTCACATTGTGCAGCAACTGATGCAGGGATAGTCAAGGCTCCTACTCTTTAACAATACATGCCCTATGAGCCTTGGCCTCTTTTCTGTCACCTGCAAGTACATTCTATTCTATGCAGAGCTATGCACTTAGCCCAGTCTGGAGGCTTGAAGTGGAGCTCATTCTGTCCCTTCTTCATGTGCACACCTCTGCCCCACATCTGCAGCAGTCTGGCACTGTAAGGCATAATGTACACCTATTTTGTCATTGTTGTTGATACTGCCATATCACACAGAGTCACAGAATGATACAGGTTGAAAGTGACCTCTGAAAATCACTGAGTCCAATGCTCTGCCAGAGCAGGATCACCTAAAGTAGATAACATAGCAACATGTCCAGGTGGGCCTTGAAGGTGTCCAGTGATTGAGACTCCACTGCATCTCTGGGCAGCCTGTTGCAGTGCTCTGCCACCCTGAAGGTAAAGAAGTTCTTTCTCATGTTTAGATGGAGCTTCCTATGTTCAAGTTTATGCCTCTTGTCCTGTCACTGGGGATCACTGAGAAGAGTCTGGCTCCATCTTCCTGACACTTCCTTAAGTATTTGTAAGCTTTAATAAGACACCCACCCCCTCTTCTCTGAGCTAAACAGACCAGCTTTCCTATGATAGATGTTTCAATCCTCTAATTATCTTAGTGGCCTTGCACTGGACTCTCTCCAGTAGTTCTTTGTCCTTCTTGAGCTGGGATGCACAGAACTGGACACAGTACTCCAGGTGAAATATTGCCAGTGCAGGTCTGTCCATATAACGAATGAATGTATTGAATAGGACTGGACACAGTACTGCCCCCTGGGGGACACCACTAGCCATAGGCCTCCAACCAGACTGTGCCCCACTGACGACAACTGTCTGAGCTCTGTCATTCAGCCAGCTCTGGATCCATCTCGCCACCCAGTCATCCAATCCTTGGCTGTGAGAATGCCATGGGAGACAGTGTCAAAAGCTTTGCTGAAGTCAATCAAGGTAGACCACATCCACTGCCCTCCCCTCATCTATCCATCTAGTTATGCCATCATAAAAGGCTATCATTTAGTCAGGCATGACTTCACCTTGTTGAATTCATGCTGATTACTCGAGCTAAGTCTTTTTTCCTCAACATACTTTGGGATTGTGAAGAACAAGCTGTTCATTCACCTTTCCAGGGATGGAGCTTAGGCTGACTGGCCTATAGTTACCAGGGTCCTCATTCTTGCCCTTTTTGAAGATTAGAGGGACATTGGCTTTCCTCCAGTCATCAGGCATCTCTCTTGTTCTCAAGAACTTTTCAAAGGTTATGGAGAGTGGCCTAGCAATGACTTGAGTCAGTTCCGTCATCTCTCACAGGTTCATCCTATCAGGGCCCATGGATTTGTGGATGTTCATTTTGCTTAATTGATCTTTAACCCAGTCCTCTTCAAGTAAGGCAAAATCTTCCTTTCTCCTGACTTACTCTGTAGTGTTGAAGGTCTGAGACTCCTGAGGGCTGTCTTTAGTAGTNCTTCTTGAGCTGGGATGCACAGAACTGGACGCAGTACTCCAGGTGAAATATTGCCAGTGCAGGTCTGTCCATATAACGAATGAATGTATTGAATAGGACTGGACACAGTACTGCCCCCTGGGGGACACCACTAGCCATAGGCCTCCAAACAGACTGTGCCCCACTGACAACTGTCTGAGCTCTGTCATTCAGCCAACTCCCGATCCATCTTGCCACCCAGTCATCCAATCCTTGGCTGTGAGAATGCCATGGGAGACAGTGTCAAAAGCTTTGCTGAAGTCAATCAAGGTAGACCACATCCACTGCCCTCCCCTCATCTATCCATCTAGTTATGCCATCATAAAAGGCTATCATTTAGTCAGGCATGACTTCACCTTGTTGAATTCATGCTGATTACTCGAGCTAAGTCTTTTTTCCTCAACATACTTTGGGATTGTGAAGAACAAGCTGTTCATTCACCTTTCCAGGGATGGAGCTTAGGCTGACTGGCCTATAGTTACCAGGGTCCTCATTCTTGCCCTTTTTGAAGATTAGAGGGACATTGGCTTTCCTCCAGTCATCAGGCATCTCTCTTGTTCTCAAGAACTTTTCAAAGGTTATGGAGAGTGGCCTAGCAATGACTTGAGTCAGTTCCGTCATCTCTCACAGGTTCATCCTATCAGGGCCCATGGATTTGTGGATGTTCATTTTGCTTAATTGATCTTTAACCCAGTCCTCTTCAAGTAAGGCAAAATCTTCCCTTCTCCTGACTTACTCTGTAGTGTTGAAGGTCTGAGACTCCTGAGGGCTGTCTTTAGTAGTAGTGAAGACTGAGGCAAAAGTGGAATTCAGTAACTGCACCTTCTCTGTATCCTCAAGTCACCAGGGCACTCACTTCATTCAGCAGTGGACCCACATTTTCTATAGTGTTCCTTTTGCCTCCAGTATACTTTGAAAAGCCTTTCTTGTTGTCCTTGATCTTCCTAGTCAGGTTTAGTTCCAATGAGGCCTTAGCTTTCCTTGTCTCATCCCTACATCTTCTAACAACATTCTTGTATTCCTCCTAAGTGGTTAGCCCCTTTTTCCATGTTTTATATATTTTTTTCTTTGATTNCGAGCTAAGTCTTTTTTCCTCAACATGCTTTGGGATTGTGAAGAACAAGCTGTTCATTCACCTTTCCAGGGATGGAGCTTAGGCTGACTGGCCTATAGTTACCTTTGATTTAAGTTTATTCAGTAACTTCCTGCTCAACCATGGAGGTTTCTTAACTATCTTTCTTAGCTGATTTCTTACTCTTTGGGATGCTCCAATCTTGAGCTAGAAGGAAATGATGCTTGAGTTTTGAACAGTTTACTTGGAGTTCCCTACCATGTAGGACCCTATTACATGTGACTTCTACAAGAAGTTCCTTGAAGAGGCCAAAATTAGCCTTTCTGAAGTCTAGAGTAGTGCTTGTCTGTCTGTGCCTACTCCATATAATCCTGTACTTCATGATTGCATGGTCATTACAGCCAAGGCAGACCCCTACCTTCTCTTCCTCAACCAATCCCTCCTCATTTGTCTGTACACTGTCCAGCAGTACTCCCCTCCTTGTTAGCTTCTCCATCACCTGTGTCAAGAAGTTGTTGTCAGTGCACTGGAGGACCTTCCTGGATGGCATGTGCCTGACTGTGTAGTTTTCCCAGATATCTTGAATAAGGAGAGGTCTGCTTCACAAACCCATGTTTAACTTATTGTAACATGGCACTGAATGCAGTGTGGAGCAGTAACATGGAAGATAGGCACAGAAGAAGAACATATTAAGCTCTGAACAGTTTTAAAGTGGCAGATTAGAGCAAATCAGAGATCAAATCAAACTGGTGATATAATCACCCATGTTTCCTGTGTAGTCCAATATGATGTCTAGAGCCAGACATGTGACCTATATTTTCTTAAAGCCTCATGAATCTTTGGTGCTCATCAGTGAGGGTATGGGAATTGTGAGTGTTCAGAAAAATAAAAATAATGAAAAACATTCAAAATCTGCTTGCAAAAAAACAAAGAAAGAGGAAAATGTGTTCACTACCAAGACTCCATACTATGATATTGCATTTAGAACTAAGATTTCCTTAACTCTCATCCATTATGTTTGGCTTGTGTTGGTTAGTGATAATTAAATGACAGTGATGCATGGACTAATATTATAATAGATTTTTAATTGAACCGAGGAAAATACTTGGGGGGGTCAAAGTTTTTAATAAATGAACAGATTAAATGTCCCATGAAAGGTACCATATGGTTTTTAAAAATCTGCATATTAGTTGCAAAGTCACAGTTAATTTAATTATATGATCTCTCTGTCTTGGGATAATAAAGTAGACTGAGAATTATAATAGTCAGAGAATGAAACCTGCAAAGGTTGAAAGACATTTTGAAAATTAAATCCCAAGCACAAATCCAGGCTGGGTGGTGAATGGCTGAAGAGCAACCCTGAGGAAAAGGAACTGGGGGTCTTGGTTGATGAAAAGCTCAACATGAGCCTGCAGTGTGCACATGCAGCCCAGACAGCAACCGAGTCCTGGGCTGCAGCAAGAGCAGCATGGCCAGCAAGGTAAGGAAGGGGATTCTACTTCTTTATTCTGTTCTTGTGAGATCTCACCTGGAATACTGTGTACAGAAGGACACAGTAGACAAGAAGGACACCAAACTGTTGAAGTGAGTCCAGAGGAGGGCCACAAAGATGCTCAGAGGGCTGGAGCAGCTCTGCTATGAGGACAGGCTGGGAGAGTTGGGGCTCTGCAGCCTGGAGAAGAGAAGGCTTTGAGGAGACCTTGTAGTAGCCTTCCAGTATCTGAAGGGGGCTACAGAAAGGCTGGGGAGGGACTATTTACAAGGTCTTGTAATTATAGGGTGAGGAATAATGGGTTTAAACTTGCAGAGAGGCGATTCAAACTAGACGTTATGGAGAAGTTCTTTACAGTGAGGGTGGTGAGGCACTGGCACAGGTTGCCCAGGGAGGTTGTGGTTGCTCCCTCCCTGGAGGTGTTCAAGGCCAGGTTGGAGGAGGCCTTGAGTGACTGCACTAGTGGGAGGTATCCCTGCCTATGGTGGGGGGTTGGAACTGGATGAGCTTTGAGGTCCTTTCCAACCTAAGCTATTCTATGATTCTAAATACTTGTCACACAGTTTTTAAATTACTACACTCCTATTCATAAAGGCTTATTATTTTAAAGGCTATGTTTTTAGGTCAGAACACAATAATGACTGATGATGTGTCACTTTCTGAGTTGTATCATTTTGGTTTTTCTGGGTATCTTAATCTTTATGTGTGTGCCTTTTGCTCATAGTAAAGCAGAGATATTGTTATAGACAAAAGAAGAGCAAATATCTTGGGCCACTTTCAGGGTTTTCTGTTTATAAATAAGCTAACCAACCTTTATGACCAATACTATGAGTATGACTACTACAAAACATCTTTGTGTGAAAGCACCTGCTCTCCAATGAAGGCAGCCTGTAAGAAGGATAGAGACAATCTTTTAGCAGGGCCTGTTGTGAAGGGAAAATGGGTAATGCTTTCAAATTAAAGCAGGGGAGATTTGGATTACGTGAAAAAAAGATTTTTTTTTTACAATGAGGATTGCATAACACTGAAACAGGGTGTCCAGAGAGGTGGTGGAAAACCCATCCCTGGAAACTTTCCAGGTCAGGTTGTCTGGGACTCTGAGCAACCCATTCTAGTTCAAGATGTCCCTGCTTACTGAACAGGGAGTTGAACTAGATGACCTTTAAGGTCCCTTCTAATTTAAACCATTCTATGACTCCATCCAAATGCAAATACAAGCTTGAGTCAGAGCAGTACACCATCCTGTGTAGAATACATTGTTTTTATTTATGCATTTTCCTGACTGCAGACAAAATGGCTTGGAGTATATAATTTTTTTTTTTTGGGGGGGGGGGGGATAACACACATAAGCTATTTCTAATTTATAAATTATTACTTTGTACAGATAGCAAAAAGGGGATATGAAAATTGAACTTTGAAGTAAAATACAGATGGACTCTTCTCATCAGGGAAAGCTTTGGATCCTGCGAGTGTTATAATGCTTGAGAATATTGTACTGAGAAAAATAGAAACTATAATTTCTAGAGTAATACCACAAAATTCTAGACCTTCCATTTTATAAAAGTGGATATTGAAGGGAGGGAACAGAAGAGGTTGATTCCACTAATTCTTGAAATAACCACTACATCTAAATTGAAGTGTTTCAAAGAAGCATAAGAGACTATTGCTGATTGCCAGAGGTGAGACATTCTCAATTACCTCAAGTACTGTTGACCTACACAGCAAGGTTTAGAAGCCTTGGTTTAGATGATCACTTCAGAAAGAGGTTTGTCATAGATTGGGGATGATCCTGAGTTTGAAATGTACGAACACTGAAGACAAATTACTTCCATCTGACGGAGGAGTAATATTAGTTGGGTTTTTTGGCTGGGTTGTTTTTTTGGGTTTTTTGTTTTGGTTTGGTTTTTTTAATGGTTATATGGATCATATTTGAATTATGTCTAGAAAGATAATGATTACTAGGCAGCAGAATTAGTTTTGTTGAATTACAGGCATTTTTGGTATTGTGTTTTGGATCTGAAATGATTCAGGCTATTAAATAAAACACAACCTATATCTTTTCTGAAGAAGAAAATAGTGAAACATGGGAACTAGTGATAGTACAGAGGAAGAGATTCAGCTATTCTTTTTACTTCAGTAAAGATTTGACAACTGCTTGCTAGATTTTCTCATGAATTGAGTACTTCTTAGAAATACCTGGAGAGGAGAATGAAGAAATAAAACATGCATATTAAAGTTTGGAGGCTTACTTAATAACAAACTCATACGTCAGCAGTTCTTAATGCTGAAAAAATGTACAGCTACATATTTTAGCACTATTAATACAGTTAATGTTCTCCTGGCTATGGAGAAGTTAGAGCAAAGAGCTTTCCACTATTAATTTGTTGCAGTACTTTGCCAGCAGGAATATACTTAATTATACCTTAATTTGTGGTTTTAGTGAGTGGTATTAGATAGATTCTTTTTTTTTTTCCTTTTTTTTTTCCCTTTAAATACAGTATTCAATAGAAAAAAAAAAGGAGCTGTAATATGTGTGATATTAAATTTATTCTGGAAAAACATTATATATAGACAAATAGCATATGATCATAAAGCTATGCCTCAAACAACTACTCTAAAGACATTATAAAGATTAAACTTCCATGTTGTGGAAGTTGAGAATAAAATTCAGATTTTATTCAGTCATGCAGAATAATTGAAAAAATTGCATTAAAAATCATCAATACATTTAATATGTCTCTAATAATTTTATATTTATATAGGTATATAATGCAAATCTTAATGAAAGCAGTTTTATATTATATTGATATGCAATTAGGCATCTCTATGGACTTACAAGACTTAAGTTGTCATCGATTTTTTTTATATAAACCTATTGATAAAGAAAATATCTGTCTCTCATTATTTTCTTACATTTTTAGGAGGGAGGAATAGCAATTAGGCTGTCAAATTCTTATCAAATGCACTTACCTCTCTCATTAATATCACTGAAATCAGTCCATGATAAGAAACTTCTCAGTATAAGAAAAAGAGGCAACACAAACAAGGTGTGATGGTTTAGGAGTTAACCGCTCCCCATACTCGACTCAGCTGACTGGAAGTTAAGGACTGAAGCTCTATGTACAGCTTAGCACAATATACAAGCAGAGATATACACAATAGACAGGAATAGTTACAGAAATAGACAAGTTAAAGGTAATACAGAAACAGAATCCCCCTCCCAGAAATCAGAGTCCCCAGGAGGGGCTCCCAACCACCCTTCCACCTTCTTTCCACCCCTCTACCTTCCCCCAGGGTCTGCTTTATGTGCAAGATGAGTTTGGAGGGTGATCAAGGAGGGTTAGAAACGTTAATTGGGTTACAGAGCAGAAAGGCCAGAAGACACACCAGCTTCCAGAGAGAGAGAGACTCTCTGTCTTACCTATATTTGTGTCCTTGTTCTTATACATCTCAGCAAGCCTATGAGTGAAGTAGACATCACCATTGTTTTCTTTTCACAGCCTATATTTTTTTTCATTAAAATATTCCAATTAGCCTCACATCAGCACACAAGGCTACCCTAGACAAGTCTGTTAGTTTCATCTATTAACATATCCAGAGAAGAGCAGCAAGGCCCCAGAACTTGGCAGCAGCGGAAATGAAATTATTCTTCTGACTCATGTTTGCTGTTTCCTGTTGCTCTCTGATGAAAGAAAATACAGTTTTTACTATACAAATCCTGCAATACTCATTCACAGTGTAAATGGCTCCCAAATGATTATTTAAGCCAAACAAGATTGTTGTTGAGGAGTGGTAAATGGAAAAAAAAAAAAAAAAAAAAAGAAGATTTGCATAATAATTGGTTTTAGCAAAGTGATATTCCACACAGTACTATGTATGCAAAGAGTAATGAATATGGTAGGCACAGTCTGTGAGATCAGTATCAGGGTTATGATGAGAGCCAAGTGTTTTTCAGTCTTTGGAGGTTTTCAAACATCCATACAAGCTAATGAGCTAATTTAGATAAGCCTTAAACATGAATTTAATCACATTACTGGTAATTATTAACAGACACAATATGAAGGCCTTTTAGATGCCTTCAAAAGTTGCGATTAACCATAAAAAAAGTAAATTGTTTGACCTCATAGACTAGATATAGATGACTCAACTGAAGACTTTTAGATTTAATAGGATGCTTAGCTTAGAATAATTTTCCCTTATGTATTAAAGTTCATTTTTTCGGGGCCACATGTTAAGAGAAAAATCAGGCTGTATTTCAAAAACTTACAGAAATGAACCTGAAAACCAAACCCATTACCTAAGAGCACACAGCATGTGATTATCTGATGTGTCCTTATTCCCATGCCATCGCCTATGCTGGCCATGAGTTAGCAGGTAAGCACATACTTCTATTAACCTCCCCAGCTGCAGTGGGTTGGGAACTTACTCCCCTCAATTGAAATTTACCAGA
>WBNM01038376.1:0-11585 GCA_013399055.1 Ramphastos sulfuratus
GCCAGGATGCCATTGGCCTTCAATTTGAATACGTCTAAGTAAATGTTCATGTTTATAGAATGCTCAAACTGTTTCTTAACTTTTCTATATAAAGCATTTATGTCCCTTAAAAGATCATCAAAACCAGACATTTAGGAGGGGAAAAAAAAAAACCCAGCTCAAATTGTTCTCAGTAGTTTTTTGTCTTCACCACCACCGTCACCTGTCAAGGAGGTCTACGCAAGATAAAGCTCCCAATGCTCTGCATGGAAATGGAACATATTGGAAAGCAGATTGAAAATCATTTCTGTGCTCTAGGATGTGGATCATTCCTGGATTGCAATGTTTTATCCCTAATGATTTAACACAGGTTTTTGCCTGCTGGTGTTTCTGAAGTTAGGGTTTATTTCGGTTTGCCATTGAAACAAAGCACAGATCTTGCTTCTGTAGCCTAATCAATGTACAGCTGAGTTACAAAGTGAGCTTCTCTTTGACTTGCTAGGTGAAAGAAGCTTTGGGAATCTAACTTCTGTGTGTTTTGAGAGAGGAGAAAAGGGGGAAGATGTTTGTCAGCATTCACATGGCAGACTTCTGCTCTGAAGTAACTCCAGTTTTGTGTGCCTCCAATACAAATTTCCAGTATTATAGTTGACAATGTTGTGTTCATTATCACACTAAAAGACACAAAGTAGCTGTTTCTGTACAGGAAATAAACATAAATACAGCCTTCCTGAAAACAAAATCTTTAAGCTACTAATGTTCAGCAATGCTGAAATACAACAGGACAAAGGGGAACAGTTTTAAGATGAGGGAGAGTGGGTTTAGACAAGATCTTAGGAGAAAGTTCTTCTGTAGGAGGGTGGTGGGACTCTAGAATAGGTTGCCCAGGGAGGTTGTGGATGCCTCCTCCCTTGGGGTGTTCAAGGCCTGGTTGGATGAGACCTTGAGCAGCCAAGTCTAGTTGAGAGGCATCCCTGGCCATGACAGGAGGCTGGAGTTGGTGATTTCTAAGATCCCTTCCAACCTAAGCCATTCTGTAAGTCACAGAATCACAGAACCTTAGAGGTTGGAAGGAACCTCCAGAGATCATCAAGTCCAACCTCCCTGCTGAGGCAGGATCACCCAGGGTAGTTCACACAGGAACACATCCAGGTAGGTTTTGAAAGTCTCCAGAGGAGATTCTATGTAGTCTGTACCCAAACATTAATAACATTACTATTAGGGTTTTTAATAGTCAATCTTGAACAAGAACTAAATTTTAAGCCAAGTTTTGTGCCCCAGTTTTCAGCAGCTGAGAGGAAAGCACCATGTGAACTACTTGTTAGAAACCTTGGAACGTGTATTAACATCCCTAATTTACACACAACAAAATTATGCCCAGATGTGACACCCAGAGAGGAACATGTTCTTAACTGAGAATCATCACCCAGAATTAGCATGCTCACCTACAAATAGGTACATTGCAGAGCAGCACTCAACCCATATCTGTCTAATGGCATCAAACAGATATCTTAGGTATCAGGGCTGTTGCTAGGATTCCTCAGGATCTCTCTCTCTCTCAATCAGCTCCTCACTCATTCAAGCCAACAATTTCATTTGTAATGCTTTCAGAGAGAACTTGCCCTGTTTCAGCAGAGGCATTTTTAGCTCACAGAAATTTTTTCAGTGGGCATTTTTGCCTCAGTGAAAGGCAGCAGAAATCACATGGTTGGAAGAGCCCCTTAGATCAAGTCTATTCATAACCTAACATCTCCTAACATATACATATACAGCCGTTAGACCACAGAATCATTTAGATTGGGAAAGACCTTCAAGATCACCAAGTCCAACCCTTAACCCAGTACAACCAAGTCCATCACCAAACCACAGTCCTCAGCACTACATCTGCACTGCTTTGAAACCCCTGCAGGGATGGGGACGCCGCCACCACCTACCTGGGCAGCCTGGGCCAGGTCTTAACCTTTTGGGGGAAGAAATTGTTCCTCATGTCCAACCTAACCCTCCTCTGGGGCAACCTGAGGCTGTTCCCTTTTGGGCTGTTAGCATGTTTCCAGCCCATGCTAAACTCATCACCCAGCACCTCCAGGTCCTTCTCCTCAGCACTGTTCTCTGTCCATTCTCCACCCTGTTTGGCTTTGTACTTGGGATTGCCCCAGCCCAGCTACAGGACCTTGCATTTGGCTTTGCTGAACTTCATGAAGCTCCTCATCCAAACATCTTTTAAACACCTCCAGGGATGATAACTCCACTGCTTGCTTGGGAAGCCTGTTCCAGAGCCCAATAACCCTTTCAGTGATTAATTTTTCCACTATATCTATTAAAAACCTCCCCTGGTGCAACTTGAGACCATTTCTTCTCATTCTATCACTTGTTACCTGGGAGAAGAGGTCAGCCCCCATCTCTTCACAACCTCCTTTCAAGTAGAGTGCAATAAGGTATCCCCTCAGCCTCCTCTTCTCCAGGCTGAACAACCTCACCATGACTCATATTAGCAGAAACTCATAACACATGGTCAAGGCTACCCTGTTCACTGTTCATAAGCCAAGTGAGGAGATTGTAGTTTATTCTCTAGCTAGCCCAAAAATAATGCAAATACAACTATATTGGGTGCCAAATGGTCCTCTGCAGCTCTCTAAACCCATCAACTGCCCGTGAATGCCTGCTTTTTGCCAAAAAGAGTTATAACAGGCAAACATTATGCATGTGTTGGTAGAAGGGACAGAAATAACAACATGAACTACACAAAGTTGGCAGTATCAGCTTGCAGAAGAAACCTGATATTTATAGAAGGTTTCCAGTACAAGAAAGCTGGGGAGAGACAGTTTACAAGGACATGCAGTAATGGAACAATAGGTAAGGGTGTTAAACCAGAGTTGGACAGATTTAGATTGGACATTAGGAAGAGTTGGTGGAACACTGCAACAGGTTGCCCAAGCAGGTGCTGGAGGCCCCATCCCTGGAGGCATTCAATCACAGAATGTCAGAGGTTGAAAGGGACCTCAAAAGCTCATCCAGTCCAACCCCACTGCCAGAGCAGGATCACTTAGAGCAGATCACACAGGAACACATCCAGGCAGGTTTTTAATATCTCCAGANAACTTGCTCCTAACATCCAATCTAAATCTGCTCTTCTCTAGTTTGAAGCCATTGCCCTTGTCCTGTCACCATAGACCTTTGTAAACAGTCTCTCTCCATCCTTCCTGTAGCCCCCTTCAGGCACTGGCAGACTGCTATTAGGTCTCCCCTGAGCCTTTTCTTCTCCAGGCTGAACAACCCCAGCTCCCTCACCCTGTCCTCATGGCAGAGGTGCTCCAAATTCAGGCAAGCCAATGCAGCTGGTTTTTTCATGCTGACATTTTGCCTATGTATTTATGAAAACGTCAGGTTCACAGGCAACATTAATTCAGATAGGCCATGAAAAAGAGTATCCTGACTCCAAAAACAGTTTTTAAAGAGATGGTAATTAATTGATTATCACTGCGTGTTGAGATTCTGTGCCAAAAAAGCACTGAAAAGTTGACAAGAAAGCTTACAGCAAAATAGCCTGGGAATAAAAACCAATATTCCTCTTCACAGTTCCCTGCTAGTAAAAGCATTAACTTTAGAGTACATGTGAAAAGAAGTGAGGACCTCCTGCTGCCTCTCTGATACAGTATTGGTGGCAAATGGGCAATTGCCATATATGTGACAATTTACTGGTGTTACAATCCATGCCCAGATGCCTTGAGGCACTGAAGTGACAGCCAGAAGAGCAGGATCAGCATTAACATATGATTATGAAAGAAACAACAAAAGAGAAGCAAGAAAACCAGCTCTGAATTAATGCTCCAGTCAAAGTTTCTTTACATAAGTGCTTTTAGAGGTAGGATCTGACCCGTCATGTTCTCAGAGGCACAATGCAATTCACTCTTTCATGAAATACTAAGCCAAGGAGGTAAGCCTTCATTTCCCTACAATCATTCTTCTGAGTTTACAAATAGTTGGGTTCACCCAGAATTAAGGGAGCTGTGGCAGAAGTAAATAAGATTCTTATGAAACAACAAACAAAAGTTTGCAAGACAAGGAGCTGGGCACAGTTGCTACCACATGAGCGTTCATGAATGATTCCAAACACCCTGTGCTTGCCTTACTGAGGAGTACACCACAGGAAAGAGAGATCAGCTGTCCCCTCTGTCCATTATTTACCATGCTGTCGTGTCTGGATGCTGTTCAGCTCTCTCTTTAAATCCGCAGCTCCAAATGATCTCTCCCACTCAAATACACACTCTTGAATTTCAGGAAACATTGTCAAGTTCAAGATCCCTTTGTTTAGGAGGCCAGATTTTTTTTTCCTTTTTTTTTTTTTTTGGTACTACAAGCTGGCAGTGTTGAAAACAGCATCTCATATTACTGTAGTAGGTAGAAGAGGAACACTTAAGGCTTTCCAGGTGATTATCTAGACTTTTCAGTTTGCTCACTTCATATAATTGGTAACTTGACTATCAGTAAGTGTATTTTTTCATTAAAAACACCTAACCAATTTCCAAAGCTGTTCCTTGACTCAGAAAGTAATTCAGGCATAAAAAACACAGACAACAGTACAGTAAATAATAAAAAGTAAAAATAAATGCAGTAGTAAGAAGTAGTTTCAAGCTACTATATTGAAAGAGTTTATAGATTTCAAGTTGGTCAAACATTTCTTTTGCTTAGGATCCAAGCAGACTACAAACTGCTTGCAGAAAAAGTTGCTTATCTCTTAAATTACATATGTTACTTTTATTTTCTTCATTCTTTTCACTAATAAGTGTGGATTCCTGTGCTTAGAAAATCACAGAATGACAGGGTTTGGAATGGACCTCTAGAGCTCATCCAGTCCAACCCCCATGCCAAAACAGGATCACCTAGGGTGGGTTACACAGGAACTCATCCAGACAGGTCTTGCAAGTCACCAGAGGAGGCGGCTCCACAACCTCCCTGAGGCTCTGGCCTCATTAGAGTGAAAAAGCTTTTTCTCATATAGAGGTGGAACTTCCTGGGTTCCAGTTTGCCCCTTGTATCACAGGAGATCACTGAATAGAGCCTGATCTCTTCTTGACACCCACCATGCAGATATTTGTAGACATAAATAAGATCTCCTCCCTCTTCCCTTTCCCAGGTTAAACAGCTCCAGGCTTCTCAGCCTTTCCTCCTAAGACAGAAGTTCCTGTTCCTTCATCATGCTCATAAACTCTGTTGGACACACTCTTGTCCCTCTTGAACTGGACAGGGTAATGGAGATGTGGTCTCATCATCACAGAATAAAGGGGAAGGAGAACTTCCCTTGACCTGCTGGCTAGCCTCTTAAAGTCATGCACGTTGTGGGTCTTTAATGACCAATTACATTCTCTTCTAAAAGTATTCAGTCTATGCCACATACCTCTCAAACATTTTTTCTTGTGAGACATAGAATCACAGAGTGTCAGGGGCTCGAAAGGACCTCCAAAGCTCATCCAGTCCAACCCCACTGCCAGAGCAGGATCACCTAGAGCAGATCACACAGGAACACGTCCAGGTGGGTTTTGAATATCTCCAGAGAGGGAGACTCCACAGCCCCTCTGGGCAGCCTGTTCCAGGGTTCTGTCACCCTCACAGGGAAAAAATTTCTCAGCGTGTTTAAATGGAACTTCCTATGCCTCAGCTTCCACTCATTGCACCTTGTCCTGGCATTGGGCATCACCCAGCAGAGCCTGGCTCTATCCTCCTGGCACTCACCCCTTCCATATATAAACATTAATGAGGTCGCTCCTCAGTCTCCTCCTCTCCAAGCTAACAAGCCCCAGCTCCCTTAGTCTCCCTTCATAAGGAAGATGTTCAACTTCCTTAATCATTTTTGTGGCTCTATGATGGATTCTCTCAAGCAGCTCCCAGTCTTGAGCTGGGGGGCATATCTAGCATGGTGCTGATCAACAGCCCCAAACATGCTCCTTGTCACTCACCCTGCACATATTGATAAACATTGCTGAGGTCACCTCTCAGTCTCCTCTTCTCCAAGCAGCACAGCCCCAGCTTCCTCAGGCTCTCCTCATAACAGAGATGTTCCATTCCCTTCATCATCTTTGTGGCTCTGCACTGGACTCTGAAGCAGTTCCATGTCCCTCTTGAACTGTAGGGCATGTCTGGCATGGTGCTGATCAACATCCCCAAACATGCTCCTTGTCACTCTCTGAACAGCTAATGCATTTTACCACTTAGCAAGGGGCTGAAACAGAAACATCCACATACCCACTGGCTGATGTACAATTCAGATAGTGAAAGTCTTTCCTCTGAGCTCTCCAAAGCAAATGCCAGGTGGCTTTTCTAGTGTGAAACCTGCTTGCTTCAGTATGCAAATCCAACTTGCACATCTTCTGCAATATTCCTATTCCATCTTAAACACTGCACCTTTTGCATGAAGCTGTGCTAAAGAGCCACATATTCATTAAATTCTTGGTACACTTTCATGGGAGACATGGTTTATGTCCAACATATGCAGCATCCAGCTCTTCAACATTCCCAGAAGTTCCACATGTATTTTCCATATGCAAGAGGAGTATCTAAAATGTCTTGGCTCCCTGCCACCCCCCTACTTCCTACCATGCAGTTTTTGAGGAATCAGTTCTCATCCATTAAGTATTAAGACAGAGAAAAAGCAGAAATTTGTGCTCTGAGGAATTTGGCAAATGAGTAGTAAATATTTACCAGCTGCTCAGATCAGCTGGCTGTTTTGAACTTAATCTAAGTATAATTAAACAAACAAACATGCTATCAGGATTGTATTTAACAGTCTGGAATAAGATCTTTCAAACAATCTTCTGTTTTAAAGATATACCAGCATGAATGGGCCACCAGTGAAAAAAGAAAATTCTGTCTTTCACTGCTGGACAAGTATTAGTTTTTGGCTAACTGATAATTAACACCACCATAGCTTCATAACAGAGGGAAGATTGAAACTGGATGTTAGGAGAAACTGGATGTTAGGATGTTAGTTCAGAACAAGACGACACAAAAAGTGGCTCTGTCTTGGCCCATCCATGTAACTAGGAATTTTCTGAGTGATCCAGGATCTGGACTGACCCTGCTGCCACCCCCAGTCTGCCTATAAGTAGTAGCCTTCTAATTTTATTCATATTGGGAGGATGTTTTAGTCAAGGGGGAACCATCACTGTTTGTGGCCTTCTGTGCCATTTCTGGATTGTGGCAGAATTTCTCTCAACTCAAAGCTCCAAATCTGATTTTGGAGGGTCAAGAAAAACAGTGAGAATGAGACAAAACAACTTCTTCCCCACTACCCTACAGCTGATGCAGGTATTTTCCCATGGACCTTTAGTAAAAATCTCCATCACACATTTTCAGCAGTTTGTCACCTCCTGACATTGACTGGAAGCACTGGGACATCCTTTTCTGGTGAAGGAAGGAGGAAGGTATGATGAGGAATGCAGAGGGAAAGAGAATGCCAAGTTACAGAAAACAACAGCATTTAAAAAAGACATTTAAATATCTTTAAACTTGAAAGATATCTGTCAAAAACTGGAGATATCCTATGGCTGGCATGCAGGAGGCATCTCTAATGCATATGCAACACATTCCACACCTTTATTTTTACTGAATGAACAGACTTGTTCCTTCCTTTGTGGGGGAACCTCTCCTTTCTAACTCAAACAAGACTGAACTAGGGAAAACAACGCAGCAGTGCTTCATGTAGTCCCACTCATGAGATAGACACATCCTGCCTTAGATGACAAAGAAAGAAGCTACTTGGGAGGCTTAAGCTTCTCACTCTGGGGTCACCTCACTTCACAGGATATTAGGGGTTGGAAGGGACCTCCATAGATTGAGTCCAACTCCCCTGCCAGAGCAGGGCCAGACAATCTAGATCAGGTTGCACATGAACACATCCAGACAGGGCTTGAAAGTCTCCAGAGAAGGAAACTCCACAACCTCTCTGGGGAGCCTGTGTCAGTGCTCTGTGACTCTTATAGTAAAGAAGTTCTCCCTCTCATTGAGGTGGAACCTCCTGTGCTGCAGCTTACTCCTTGTCCTACCACAGGGCTCAAGTTGGTATCTTCAAGAATCAAATAATTAAGAAGAAACACATGCATCATCACTGGCACACAGCTACAATCCTCCTCTCAGGCCAGATCTCTGCTAGGCTCTGCCAGTGCTAAGAAAGTCTGGAAACTGAAATTGGTGCCAGACACTCCATTTCTCTCTCCCCTTATACAGACATCCTAGCAGAAGGAGAAACAGCAAAACACCACAGCCTGAGAGGAAAGGGGATTGTGATTTCACTTGGGAATCAAAAGAGCCTGGCTGATTTTTTTTAATTATTTTGGTGGGGGGAGTTTGTTTTTGTTACTTTTTTTTTTGGGGGGGGTGTGTTGTTTGGTGTTGGTGTTTGTTTTGTATGTGTGTGTTTGGGATGTTTGGTTTGGGGTTTTTTTTGGGGGGGGAGGGGTTTGTTCCTTTTATTTTTGTTATTTTAAGTTGGACAGTTTTGCGTTTTGATGTGGTTCTAGTTTTGTTTGGGGGGACGGTTGTTGGTTTTTGTTTTGGGTGGTGTTTTTTGTTTGTTTGGGGTTTTGTTGATAATAAAATATAGAATCATAGAATGGTAAGGTTGGAAGGGACCTCAAGGATCATCTAGTCCCAACCCCCTGCCATAGGCAGGGACACCTCTCACTAGCACAGGTCACTCAAGGCCTTGTCCAACCTGGCCTTGAACACGACCAGGGAGGGAGCAGCCACAACCTCCCTGGGCAACCTGTTCCAGTGCCTCACCACCCTCACTGCAGAGAACTTCCTCTTAACATCCAGTCTAAATCTTCCCTCTGATAGTTTAAACCCATTGCCCCTAGTCCTGTCATTGCAAGACCTTGTAAATAGTCCCTCCCCAGCCTTCCCATAGGCCCCCTTCAGATACTGGAAGGCTACTCTAAGATCTCCTGGAAGCCTTCTCTTCTCCAGGCTGCAGAGCCCCAACTCTCTCAGCCTCTCCTCATAGGAGAGCTGCTTCAGTATCTTTGTGTATCTTCTTAGCATCTTTGTGGCCCTCCTCTGGACCTGCTCCAACAGTTCCATGTCCTTCCTGTGCTGGGGGCTCCAGAACTGCATACAGTACTCCAGGTGATGCTCAAATGTTCTGATTCAGTCTTAATGAATTAGCCAGGGATCACTGCATTTCCCATGGATTTCAGTTCATAGACTATCACGAAACACGAATATTACAGAAGCAAGGAACCTCACAAAAAAAATGAGACTACAAGAAAACTGACCAAAGAAACAAATAGAAAAACACAAACAAACAAANTTATTTTAAGTTGGACAGTTTTGCGTTTTGATGTGGTTCTAGTTTTGTTTGGGGGGACGGTTGTTGGTTTTTGTTTTGGGTGGTGTTTTTTGTTTGTTTGGGGTTTTGTTGATAATAAAATATAGAATCATAGAATGGTAAGGTTGGAAGGGACCTCAAGGATCATCTAGTCCCAACCCCCTGCCATAGGCAGGGACACCTCTCACTAGCACAGGTCACTCAAGGCCTTGTCCAACCTGGCCTTGAACACGACCAGGGAGGGAGCAGCCACAACCTCCCTGGGCAACCTGTTCCAGTGCCTCACCACCCTCACTGCAGAGAACTTCCTCTTAACATCCAGTCTAAATCTTCCCTCTGATAGTTTAAACCCATTGCCCCTAGTCCTGTCATTGCAAGACCTTGTAAATAGTCCCTCCCCAGCCTTCCCATAGGCCCCCTTCAGATACTGGAAGGCTACTCTAAGATCTCCTGGAAGCCTTCTCTTCTCCAGGCTGCAGAGCCCCAACTCTCTCAGCCTCTCCTCATAGGAGAGCTGCTTCAGTATCTTTGTGTATCTTCTTAGCATCTTTGTGGCCCTCCTCTGGACCTGCTCCAACAGTTCCATGTCCTTCCTGTGCTGGGGGCTCCAGAACTGCATACAGTACTCCAGGTGATGCTCAAATGTTCTGATTCAGTCTTAATGAATTAGCCAGGGATCACTGCATTTCCCATGGATTTCAGTTCATAGACTATCACGAAACACGAATATTACAGAAGCAAGGAACCTCACAAAAAAAATGAGACTACAAGAAAACTGACCAAAGAAACAAATAGAAAAACACAAACAAACAAAATAAAAAGGAAATACAAACCCCACGCCACACAAAACAAACCAGGTCCAGTGTAATCTGGAACTGGCAGCATGCAGCAGTGCTACAATCAGGAAATGTTGCTCGTCTCAGCTTTTCTAAACACACATGTCACAGCTGCCACATGCTCTCATGCTTTCTGAGCTTCTGAGCCTGCAAAGGCTATAATAGAACTGAAAAACAGAGACTTCCATTTCCCAGCTGAATGAACTTGAAGACTTGCAAAATTTCTGGATAAAATACAGGCAGTCTTTCAGAGGCAAAAAACCAAAACCAACCAAACAAAAAAACCCCAAAGAAACAAACAACTCTTCACCTCTCTAGAGCCACTGTGATTTGCTATCAAGGTAGCAAACATACTGGTAAGATCCCAGTGCATCAGTTGGAACCACATGGATCATTCCCATGCAACACTTCTAAGTAATGTAACTCCTCCAAATTCATGTTGAAGATGACTTTTAAATGACAGATAACCTTGCATAGTCCATGTAATATAGAATCACAGAATGGTTTGGGTTGGATGGGACCTTAGATATCACCTAGCTCCAACCCCCCTGCCATGGGCGGGATGCCTCCCACTAGACCAGGTTGCTCAAAACCTCATCCAGCCTGGCCCTGAACACCTCCAGGGAGAGGTATCCACAGCCTCCCTGAGCAACCCATTCCAAAGGCTCACCACCTTTAATGTAAATAATATATTATGTGAAATTCGCTCATTTTATGTCTGACATTAATGAAAGCTAAACATGGCCTCTAGCTTTTAAACTAATTACGCAGAAGACTTGAGTGGGAAGGTTCTGCAAAGACACCTGCCTGAAAAAGCCATCACAGGAGCACAGAGTGAGTGCTGCTGAACACCACCAAACTCAAAATACAGATAAGTATTATCCCTAAGAAAAAAAGAAAAAGCAAATCACACATAGAGGATTAAGAATAATCCCAACAGACTGCTGAAAGCTTTATTCCAAACTAATCCTAAGTATTTCCCTCTGACACTTACATGTCATAGTTTATATCCATTAAAGAAGAGTTTAGAGGGTTTATTCCAAATAGAGGTATTGAACTAGAAGCCACCTAACACCTGGCTCCAAGGTGAAGGTTGAATAAGTGGCAAACAAATTGCTCCATGTGCATCTGCAGGTGTAGAAATACAGAAACCTGACTGCTTTGTGTAGGTGCCCTACAGCAGTGATATGGAGCTAGCCCACAACTTTTTTAGCTTATTAAAATAAGTACTGCTCTTAATCCTTTCCACTACAGTTTCTTCCCTCCATCTCACCCATGGGAAAGAAAACTAAGAGCAACATAGCCAAGAGAAATAGGCTGTTCTGAAGAAATATTTTTACTACAAATTAATCTGCAGAGAGAGAGAAATCGAGATCAATATAAAGTGACCTCCCAAATTGTTACCTATTGAAGAGATTTTTAGGCTTGGCTTTTTTTTTTTTTTTTTT
>WBNM01038376.1:11604-25067 GCA_013399055.1 Ramphastos sulfuratus
TTTTTTTTTTTTTTTTTTTCCCTTTTTCTTTTTCTCCTGCACATCCCTTGATTAGGCTCCCAAAGAAAAATTACCTCCTATGGACTCCCTGTTTCAGTTTCATCTCAGATTTCCCAAGGTGATACTGCTAGATGCTGGGAAAGAAAAACGGCACTGAATTAGAAGTTTTGGGAAATGAGATTTCTAGGGCTTTTTGGCAAAGTGATGCTAAGGAACACAAGGTTTAATCAAAAGGAATATTCCTTCTGAAATCACATTAACATCTGCCTGTGATTCATAAATTAAATGTAGAGCACACACTACTACTAAATAATATCTAATATGCTTCTCTTTACATTTACCGTTAAACAGTTAATGAAGAACACTGGCTTGAGCTTCAGCTTACTAACTGGGTGATATTTTTCAGTTGTCACATTTCTCCTGGAAGTATTTGTTCAGTTCTAAGCAGTGTTAATAAACAATATTTCCTGTCATTTTCTAACAAGAAATGCTACCAGCTGTCATCTGGAGCATGTAGATGCATTGCAAACCTAGGGATATCGGAACAGAAAAGGAAAGGAATCTAAGTTTTTATATTAAAAAACATACCACAACAATACTCATTATTTATTTTTAAAAGAAAACCAACCAAACAAAACCCACAACTAATTGTTCTTTGTCTTCTACTTCACATATTTAAACATTCTCTGGGCTGGTCTTTAAATTTTAAAACACTGAGAAGAACTCTAAGGGGTACGACCCAAGCTCCCCGCTCCAGAGTTTCAACCCAAAAACATTCAGTTGCCAAACAACTTTTCACTACCAATTTCTCAGCTCACAAAAGTTCCTGTCTGAAACCTTTTTCTCCTGATCTTTTTTTTTTTGGTTTGTTTGTTTGGGTTTTTTGGGTTTTTTTTTGTTTGGGGTTTTTTTTGTTGTTGTTGTGGGGTTTTTTTGTTTGTTGCTTTTGTTGGTTTGATTTTGTTTTTAGAAATTCCTTTATGGCATAACCAGACCTGAAATACAAGAAACATTTTCTGTACTTCATTGTCTCACATACAAAGAGAGATCAGCAGTGACCTCCAGGGCTGAATGCTGGGGGAATGTGCAGTCTCTGAAGTATAGAGTCACAGAATGGTTTGGGTTGGAAAGGACCTTAAAGACTATGGCCTTGCCATGGACATCTTACATTTATATCTTACAAATATATTAGTATCAAACAACACTTTATCACAGACATACATACCACATGCATACACAGATTGCTTCTAGAAGGAATATCTACTTTTAAGATGGCTTGAAAAGCATTTTATGCTGCCCCATTCTTTACCTTGAAGGTTGTCAGTACAACACGTTGTAAGAATCTCCATCAGATGAATAAAGCAATAAACCACCAAATGCTTTTAGATCTAAGCTAGTTCATTACTCTTTTTTTAATCCCTCAGGACTAGAAAGAGAGAAATCTGACGCAATTGCTTTGTGTCAGAGCTTTCCTGGTCCTTGCTCATCACAAGACATACAGCATTTTATGAACTCATGCAGGCAAAAAACATTCAATATCCCACATTATCATCCAGTTCTTAAATAGCTTTTCCCTCCAGAATTATTTCCTGCACATATTGAAGTTGCTTGCTGTGAAGTATCAGCTTTCCCAAAGCTTCCCTTCAAATTCCATCATCACTTTCTTTACCTACAGTTTTTTAGGCATAAAATCGCATTTAAGTTTCTTAGGCATAAAATTGCATTTAATCCAAACATTCAGAACAGAATTTGTAGAACACAAGCACCACATTTTTCCCCCCTAGTAATTACAAGAAATAATAGTAATATTTTCTACTGCTTCAAACCAAAACATGAAAATGTGGAGGATTAAATTGAATAGAAACCATGCTGCCGAGGGGTGGTTTGCAAATAATTATTGGGTTGGTTTTAAGATTGTGATATATAGCAGCAGTTTAAACTCCATTTGAAAATACCAATTAGTGCATGTTACTCTATGAATAGTGATCAGAAAGTAAAAATAAAGAGAAGACAGGAAAGGCCTCTTGCCTAGAGACTGACCTTTTCAATCCTACTCCAGTACTGTACTCGCTCCTAATTAGGGTTCAGTATTCCTTCCCCAAGAGGGCATTAATAAAAAGGAGGCTCCCAGCTCTGATGGCTGATTTGGAGGTTCCAATTCTTTTCCTGTAGCAATGAGATGGTTTTAAAAAGGCAAAATGCCAGTCATGAGATTCTACCAGGCTATTTGTAAACCACTGACAGCAGCACTACAGCAAATCAATCAACAATGCAAAAAGCTGACGAGAAAGAGGAAAATAAAGGTTTGCACCACTTTGCAGTTTACAGGGCTTTTGTTGGTAAATTGTGCTGCCTAATGACATTTTATGTTGTGTTGCAGGACAATTCCAGATTTTGGTGCTAGGATAGGTCAACAAAATCCAAATAAATATAAAAATTTAAGAAAACAATAAAAAAAAAAAATCCTCTCTTCAGACATACAAGGTAGCATAAAGACAGGCACATAGCAGACCAGAAATACTAAAAATGGTTCTCAAAAAAACCAACCAACCCACAAAAAAACCCCCAAACAACAATTCTGGCAATATTTTTGGGGAAGCTATATTTACAATTTGCTTAACTAAAGTATATACATTAAATTTGAAATCAAGTTGGGAGTTAGAAAACTCACAGTTAGGACTACTACATAAAAGCTCACTAGATTAAATTTCTACCAATCAGTAGTATTTTTCATTTGAAACCACCCTTGGTGAGCCTCACTTACAAACAAATAAGACCTAGCATTTATTAATGTATTAATAGACTCAGTGTAGTATATAATAGCATCATTAATACCAAAGCCACTTCTGTTCACAGAACTAATCAGAGTTCTGGGAAAGGGAAAAAAGAACATGACAAATGTTTGGAAGAAAATATGTGAACAGTAAAGCATACAAAAGAAGTTTTAAAAGGCACCTGACAGACTCATGAAGAGAAAAAGCTGTGAATAGCAGGCAAAAGGGAGAGGTGGAATGCTTCATGAGAACATTCAGATATTAGAATCATCTCCCAAAGGATGTAGTTTTGGGGTGCATAACCAAAAGTGTGTCCAGCAGGTCTAGAGAGATTCTTCTCCCCCTGTACTCTGTCCTACTGAGACCACAGCTGCAATACTGTGTCCAATTTTGTGCTCCCCAGTTCAAGAAAGACAGAGACCTGTTGGAGAGAGTCCAGCAGAGAGCCACAAGAATGAGTGGGGGACTTGACCATTTCCCCTACAAAGAGAGACTGAGAGCCCTGGGGCTGTTCAGTCTGGAGAAGGCTGAGAGAAGATCTCATCAATGTGTACAAATATCTGAGGGGTGGGTGTCAAGTGGATGGGGCCAATCTCTTTTCACTGGTCAGCAGTAATAAGGAGAAACAGCTACAAATTGAAACAGAAAAGGTCTCACCTCAACATGAGAGGAAATTTCTTTACAGTGGGGGTGGCAGAGCCCTGGAACAGGCTGTCCACAGCGGTTGTGGAGTCTCCTTCTCTGGAGACTTTCAATATCCACCTGTGCCAACTACTCTGGGTGATGCTGCCTTGGCAGGGAGGTTAGACTCAATGATCTCTGGAGGTCCCTTCCAATCTCTAAAGGTCTGAGATTTTGTAGTCCTGCTTTGGACAGTTTTGAAACTCAGCCTGACATGGCGCTGGGTCATCCTTTCTGAATTTACTATAACTTAGAAAGGTTGGACCAGATGATCCTTAGAGTTCCTTCCAAACTGGCATTCTGTGATTCTATGATCTGAAGAACCTCAGCATAACCTGACTGTCTGAAGCATTGACAGTAAGAAAATACACAAAATGTCAGTAGTAGGTATTGTTGTTTTTTTTTATGTCAGGACCTTGTTAAATATCAATAAGTAGGTTTGGTTGTCCCTGTTCATCCTTCTCTCATTCTGTCCATGGCCAAGGACCCTGTTTCAGTTCAGCCTTGGGACCACTAGTTTGTCCTAGCAACACAACAGCTGAGCTTGTCTCCAGCCCTGCTTCTGGCCCCTGCCTCCTGGATAGACTCTGGACCTGGGTCGTAGGATCATAGAACTGTGGAGGCTGGAAGATACTTTTAAGATCATCAAGTTCAACTGTTGCCTATGAGCTCACAATCTCACCACTATTATTAAACCATGTCCCTAAGCACCATATCTACACATATTTTTAATGCCTCCAAGGGCGATGACTCCAACACTTCCCTGAGCAGCCTGGTGCAATGTGTGGTTAGAGACCATCACTCCTCTGGCTGTCAATGGAGCCTGTCTACCAGCAACTCTTTCAGCTAGGGTCTCTGAGGGTCACCCCCAACTCTCCATTCCTTAGGGACCAGCAAACTCTTGCTGCTCCCTGACAATTAACTGGAACTGAAGCAAAGAAGCCCCTTCAAGACAGATGGTGGTGTACTGAAACAAAGGGGCTATGTTCAGAATAAACAGACCTTTTGCCTACCTCTGTCAATGCACAGTGTTAAGTAGCTTAGCTTGGGATGCTGTTTTCTAAGCTATATTGCTAGATTTTATTCCTTACTTGCAATACAATCATTTTAGAGGATTTGACAGAAACTTTCACAGACCTTTTAAGCCCACAGTAAACACTGGCTTTAGTATCTCCATTTTAATTCATGGTAGCTTTTTCTATATTCATGCCAGCTATGCTGTAGGTATAAATAATTCCATTAGATGTTGCCTCAGGGTTTGGGTATTTTTTTCCTTCTCTCAAACTGCATGCTTGGGGAAAGGGAACATCCTCCTGTTCTGCTGTCCCTGCCAAACCTACAGTTTCCCAATTGTCAGTCTTCGGAGACAGGAGGAGATACCATAGCAATGTATATCCTGCCACTACCATTCGCTCTCCGTGTGGCTCCACAACCACTCTCAGAATACCTCCTGGACAACTGCTAATTTGAGACCAGCCATCCTTCAGGAGCCTCACTTAGCTCTCTGAGGATCACACAGAATCACAGAAACTTAGAGATTGGAAGAGACCTACAGAGATCACCCAGTCCAACCACCCTGCCAAGACAGGATCCCCTAAGGTAGTCCACACAGGAAGCATTCAGGCAGGTTTTGAAAGTCTCCAGAGAAG
Source organism: Ramphastos sulfuratus (assembly GCA_013399055.1). NCBI lineage: Eukaryota > Metazoa > Chordata > Aves > Piciformes > Ramphastidae > Ramphastos > Ramphastos sulfuratus. The sequence continues at coordinate 16,709 of WBNM01038376.1, forward strand.
ACGACTCCACAACCTCTCTGGGCAGCCTGCTCCAGGGCTGTGTCACCCTCACTGCAAAGAAGTTTCTCCTCATGTTGAGGTGAAACCTTCTTTGTTACAGTTTGTAGTTGTTGCTCCTTGGTTTGTTTCTGCCAACGACCAAAAGGAGATTGGCCCCAGCCACTTGACACCCACTCCTCAGATATTTACAGACATTGATGAGATCTCTTCTCAGTCATCTCTTCTCCAGACTAAGCAGCCCCAGGTTTCTCAGTCTCTCTTTATAGAGGAGATGCTCAAGTCCCCTGATCATCCTCATAGCTCTCCACCGGACCCTCTCCAACAGGTGCCTGTCTCTCAGAGCCTGGCTGATGGCAATGTATTCACCCAGAAACTATTCTGCAGCTGATAGTGAGCCCTGTGTGGCAGATGTGGAGGACAGCCTCTCCTAGACCTCTTTGATGTGTTATTTCTATTCACCACTGGTGTTAGGAGACCACATGGCAGCTTGAGCTGTGCTCCTCTTGGGCAGACATAAAACAGAAACGTGGAGCTTAAGGCTTTGCAGCCTTTTTCTGTGGCAGAAACAAACAAATGAAAGAAACAGAGGTGTGCAAATAAAAAAAGGCTCTCCACCCAACAGCTTTCCAAGTCACATCTTGTCTCCTGGCTTGAAGTGGCCCATGTCACAGGCACCACACTGGGGGCAACCAGCAGAGAGATGCAGGGTGGGGAGCAAGCAGGTTAGAAGAGATTACAAATTAGATAGTGAAAGAAAACACACGAGACACAAGCAGAAGGCGAGCACTGAAGGGCTAAGAGCACAGGCAAACAGAACAAGTTGTCGATATTGCAGGAGCTTGATAAATTAGGCATTTTCACCTGTTAAAAGCCAATCGACATCCCTTGTTCTCAGCAAGTTTAGAGAGGAAAATGTTTCCTCTGCCTCTTTCCCAGGCACGCTGCCGCTTTTATAGGCAGATTGACTCCAGAAACTATTCATCTTTCTGCTACAGAAAGCACAGCTCCACCAGTTCCAGTGATAGAATCATAGAATGGTAAGGTTGGAAGGGACCTCAAGGATCATCTAGTTCCAACCCCCTGCCNATATACATAGAGCTCAACCCATCCACCTGCACATCACTTTCAGCCTCCTCAACACTCCTGTCCCATTCAAATACCTCCTGGTATAAGTTGCCATCAGCCAGGTTGAGGCAGTAGAGGCCACTTGTGCAGCTTGTGAGGTCACTGATCCAGTTGTACTGAAAACACCTACGGAATGCAGGCTTTAACCTCTTCAGAACCAAATTTCTCATTTTAGACCCAATATTTCAAGCTCCTGATGATTCTCTTGTGGAATTGTCTGACTGTAAAAGACCATAAGATCATCAAGTCCAACCATAACCCAACATCTTCCTGTACTCAATTCTTAGACCTACACAAAGGTATAGGTAAGGCAGTAAAAGAAATGTGGGAATGTGTATAAAAGTAGAAAATGTCTGATACCACATTTCAGATTAGGAGGTTCCACAGAAACACAAGGGAAAACATTTTCACTGTCAGGATGCTGGAACCCTGGAACAGGCTTCTCAGAGAGGTTGTGGAGTCTCCTTCTCTGGAGGCTTTCCAGGTACATCTGGATGTGTTCATGTGTGACCTGCCCTGGCTGACTTTGCTTTGGCAGGAGGATTGGATTTGATGATCTTTGGAGATCCTTTACAAGCTCTAATATTCTGTGATTCTACAGAAGGTTATTCAAGACAATTAGAATTTTTTTTTTCCCCCTCCCTGTAATGATAGGAATGAAGGAAAGATAAAAAGTTTTTAGTGGAGAGAGTGGTCAGGCACTGGAATGAGCTGCCCGAGTCACCAATTCTGGATGTGTTTAAGGGTCATTTGGATGCGGTGCTTGGGGATATGCTTTAAGGTGAATCTTGTAAGTAGGGTTACAGGTTGGATTTGGTGATCCTGAGGGGCTTTTCTAACCTGGATGTTTTTGTGATTCTGTGAAATAACCTCTGCAAGACCTTTGTTTACTTTTTAAAAGTCATTCTAAATCGATTTAGCCCAGAAAGTTCAAACCTACTTTGTTGGGTCATAGCAGGAGCTTGTGCCTTTGATTAGCATTAGGATACTAAAAGAATTGATTAACATTTATTCCTGTATAAATTATGACAGCAATTGATTCTTCATTCCCATCTGCAATTGATCTGAAAGCACATGTGAAAGGGCCACTCCAGAGAAGCAGGAAAAGGTAGTGACCCTCACCCAGAACAAGAAAGTCTGAACTGAGTTGGGTGACTCTCAAGCAATCAATGAATGTTTTCTCTGCATAGCCATGTCCTTCTCTTGTCATGTTTTAGAGGATGGGTAAAGAAATGCCAAAAGCAAAAGCAAGATGTACTTGACAAGCAAAAGAAACCCTCTAGCATCTTTCCAGTACCTGAAGGGAGCCTACAAGAAAGCTTGGAGAGGACTTTCTACAAGGGCTTGCAGAGATAGGTTAAAGAGGAATGGATTTAAGCTGAAAGAGGATTGTTGTACACTGACTAGTAGGAAGAAATTCTTTCAACTGAGGATGGTGAGACACTGAAACAAGTTGCCTAGGGTGGTTGTGGGTGCTCCCTGCTTGGAGATGTTCAAGGCCAGGTTGGATGAGGACTTGAGCAACCTCCTGGGCTAGTAGAAGGCATCTGTTCCCACAGCAAGGGGGTTGGAACTCGATGATCTTTAAGGTCCCTTCCAACCTAAACCATTCTGTGATTCTATGAATAAGAGCACCTTCCCACAGGGAGAAAGAAGCTGAATTCACTCCTATGTCTACATCAAAGTGAAAAGCACCTAGCATACAACATTAATTTTCTACTCAATTATTTGAGCTACAAATTTATTTGCCTACGATAAATATCGAGTCTAAAATCTCCATACATTTAGTAGTGAAGAAAAAAAACACACCAAAACACAAATTCAATCAATACCAGAATTGCTTTGGTTTTCTTATTTGCTCTAGTGCTAGCATGCAGCTGTTTACAACACAGAAGCCAGTGACAGGAGAGAGTTTGTAATGTATTCAGGATGTGTGGCACTGTCTGGGATAGTGAAATGCTTGCTGAGCAATTGTATAAGAGCCATTCCAGGGTGACTGACAATCACAGAATAAGTCAGGCTGGAAGGTAGCCTCCACAAGTCATCTTGCCTCAAGTCCTTTAAACTTGTTCCTGAACCTGCTTTCTATGTCAGAAGAGGTTGTTGGGATAAGCAATGTTCAGCTAAGCTTTGAGCATTTCTGCAGCTAGAGATCTTCTCAATGGGCACTTTTTCTAGTGCTTAATTATCATATATGAAAAATTACTTCCTTCTAGCATTTCTTTTTCAGCTTGTGCCTGTTGCATCTTGTTTTTTGATTGCACAACCCTGAAATAGGTCTTCTCTACAACCTCCAACTGGCTGATTAAGTTCACTCTTGAACCTTCTCTTCCATAGACAGAACAAATCTAGACACTTTAGTCCCTTCGAATGTATCATAGCTTTCCTTGGTGGCCCCACACTGGACTCTCTATGAACATATTTCTTGTGCTTGGAAGCCCAGATTTGGTCATGGCACTCCAGCTATGGACTAGAAAAGAGCAACAGAAGATGAACAAAATTACTTTCCTCAACCTGCTCTCTACATTCTTCCTAACACAACCCAAAAGACAGCAGTAATATATAAGGGACATGATGGAATATCCTGAAAGAAAAATCAAGCAGTCTCAGAATAAAGCATCTATTTTGAAAGACTGTGACCCAGAAACAGCTCAAAACCCACAGACATAATAACTGTTCTTTTCCATTTTCATTATACACCTGGAATTTAATCTCCTGGCATATGAGATGCAAGTACTCGCTTGCATTCTTCCCCAGTAAAGAGGGGTGGCATTGAGCTTCAATGAACATATAATTACTCCTGGGATTCCTAGGTAAGATAAAAGCTGTCATGTGCATGACAGAACTGTGAAGTATTTTCAGGAACTAAAAAGGATGTTTCAATAATTAAAAAGAGAGTTTAACCAAAACTAACTTTCATATTTTATTGAAAATCTCTTTTGATTCTACTCTAAAAGCCATATCAGCTTTCTTTTTACTCTTTATGTCTATCTAGTAACTTGGCAGATTTACAGTTTCCACTAAAAAAAAAAAAAAAAAATTAATTGTTAAATATACATAGAAACACAGAATGGGTTAGGTTGGAAGGGACTTGGAAGATCATCTAGGGTCAACCTTGCTGCTGTGGGCAGGGACATCTTCCACTAGCCCAGGTTGCTCAAGGCTTCCTCCAGCCTGGCCTTCAACTCCTCCAGTGAAGATGCAAGCACAATTTCACTGGGCAACCTGTTTCAGTGTCTCACCATCCTTGTGTTGAAGAGCTGCTTCCTATCACCCAGTCTGAATCTATCCACTTCTAATAAACAAGCATCCTGTCACTTCAAGCAGAATAACCCCAACAAATGAATTCTCCTCTTAGAGCTGTATCATATATGGAGGATTTCGCACATGCAATTCACAGCAGAACGATGAGTAAGTGATGTCAATCAGTTCCTCGTGGAACACAAACCCATCAATGTGGTTACAAACTGCTATCTCCTGTGGCTAACTTTGCAACTCCTTCATGTCTAATTTGTTAGCATTGTGGTGACCACTGAGAACACAAACCATGAGAACTCTTCTCTACCACCAGATTAGGGGATGAGCTGGTGGTCACCTGTACTATTGAATGTAGCTGTCAACACAATGGGTGCAGTCTAAGGAGAGTGGTTTTCCCCCAGTGCAGTTTTAAAAAATAGTAATTAAAAAAATTCCTTTTGTAAGATGCTGCTGAAGGCAGCTTTGCTAAAAGTGAAGCTACCAAGCCTCCTATCCTCACTTAGAAACTATGCACTTGATGCAGCTGTAAAAATACAGCCATGGCTGCAAGCTGTCCTTTTCAGTGAAGTGGAAGAGAAAAATCTTCCAACTATTTGCAAGCTATAGATGATCAAAAATGATCCCATACAACACAGCCACTAAGAGCACCAAGAGTTAGTGTTTTCCTGATTCCTTTCTGCAAGCTTCAATTGCTCCTTTTAACTTTATGGTAGAAAGAAAAAATTAAGGCAACATTATAATGCTTCAGTAGAGCCTGCACACATTTCTTTAAAGCATCCTTTAAAATGACACTGACAGCTTTAACCTCCAAAGTATATTTTTTTTTTTTGGTGTGTGTGTGTGTGTGTGTGTGTGTCCCTTTCCTTGTAAACTCTGACTTCATTTACACTTCCCATAAAGTTACTGCATCCTGTAGAGGCTGAAGCATTTTCTAACAGAGAATATAAACAAACCAACCCAGTGAGGGCCACCTGGTGTTTTAAAATATGTAAGGAATCAATAAAAAGTAACTGTCTGGCTTCAGACAGTTTTCAGATTGGAGAAAATGCAAAGCATAAGAACCTGTGCTTCATAAAACACAACTACAAAGCTCTAACATACAACGAGAGGCAGAAATGCCTGTTTCCTTTCAGACAAACTCTGTGTTCACAAACTCTGTGGGCCTCAATCATCAACCAGAGCCACAAGATTCTGTTGGAGCTAAAACAGGTTTAAAAAAAAAAAAAAAGGCCCAGCTTCAAACACAGCTACAAAGACTTTTGGAGTTGAACAATGTCATCAAATATGAAGGGAAGAGTCACAACAAGTCAACTGCGGTTCCAGTTGGATAAAAATCTTCCAGACAGTCTTCTTGTCAAGGCTTTCAGGATTAAAAATAAAAGGACAAACAATGAGCAACTCAGTAGCAGTTTCTACCCACTGACAACTGCCACCGATGGATCTCACAGTGGCAGCATCTATTTCGACATCAAAGAGCAAGAAACTTCCAGATCCATGCTTTTAAAGAATGGCCAAAACTCATTTGCTTCAGCCATCTAAGTCTCTAAAGCCAATACATTTTCAGTATTCCAGCTTGAAGTTTACTGTCTTCCACCAGCCTTATTTCCCATCTTATGTCCTGCTCCTTCTTTAAAATAAAACTAGGTTGTGTCACTTAAGATGCACAAGATTATCTCTGCTTTCCTGTCCAATGCAGGACACACTCTCTACCTGAGGAGCACTCAGCAAATTTCTCCCTCCCAGACACAAAAAGTATTGCTTTTCCCTCACTGTACTGAGGGTCCTGAGTCTCCATATCCTCTATTTCTCCCTCCACCCAGTCCATACCATGGCCATCCAGTCCTCCAATCCTGTCTGCCAAGCCAGAAGGCTGGCACGTGCTTTCATCCTCTGTGAGAGCTTATGTAGACCCAAATCACCTCCTCACAACGTCAAATCATTCTTCTGTTGCAGACAGAGACAAAATTACATCAGCTAAAGTTTTAAAACCAAACCAGTGATGGTAATGCTTTTGGGTTGGAAGGTAACTGTTCAAAGCAACCACTAACTGGCTTAGGTTTTACAGACATAAATAGTCAATCACAGATGCTAGGGGTAAGAAAGAATCTCTGGAGATCAAGTCCAACTGCCCTGCCAAGGTAGGTTCACCTACCCTGAAGCTTACACAAGAACACACTCAGGCAGGCTTTGAGTGTCTCCAGAGATGGAAATTCTACCACTTCTCTGGACAACCTGCTCCAGTGCTCTCTAACCCTTAAAGTTCCTCCTCATGTTTAGATGGAACTTCTGATGTTCAAGCTTGGGCCCATTCCCATTGTCCTGTCACTGAGCACCACTGCAACAAGACTGGTCCCACCCTTTTGAAACCCACCCCTGAAGTATTTATAAGCATTTATGAGATCCTCCTCAGTCTTCTCTTTTCCAGACTAAAAAGCCCAAATTCTCTCAATCCTTCCTCATAAGAGAGATGTCAAAGTCCCCTCATAATCTTTGTAACCCTTTTTTGCACCCTCTCCAGTAAGTCCCTATCCTTCTTTAACCAGGGAAGTAGCTGACACAGCTTCTCATCTAACTCTTTTAGTCTCAATTCTGCCTAGAGATGCTTGAGAGAGTTCTCAAAACTTTCAGCTTGATCAATGCTTCCAGAATTACCATACCAGAAACTCACACAGAGATGCCACTCAAAGCAAAACATCATTTGAATCAGCCCGAGGAAAACACACAAAAAAACCCCACACAACCCACACTAAATGTCAAAATATTTCCAGATTCACATTGCTGTTAATTCAAGCCTAAAAAAAAATAAAAGGAATGATAAAATGCAAAATTTCCACTGAAACAGTTATTGTTTAATAATTCTATGTAATTTTAAATCCCCTTTAAAGAACCACACACAAAAATGGTTAATACACAAAAGACAAACAAAATTCAATTACCACTGTGAAAATTACACAACTGCACTACCAGAAATAACCTCTGACTTGAAATTTAAACAAGCAGTTCTCAATAAAAAAAAGGAGGAAAACCATCAGTGAGAGAATTTACTAATTAAATATATGCATTTTGAGTTTAATGCTCTCATCTTTCTTGTTATTAATATATTAACCAAGATGAGATTCAAGTAGGAAAAACCCAGCTCCAAAGAACTGATTACTGCAGCATCAGGGTAGCAACTAAGGAAGTTTAGTGTTAAATAAATAATAAATAAAGCCCTCAACTGCTATCTCCTTTCTCTGTGTGTGGTAACTCCTTTATGAAGCTATTTACCTATCATACTGCTGGAAAAAGAGAGGGTAAGGAAATGGAAAGCTTTATAAGCTTGTTCGCCTTTCTTCCACCTAAGCATTTGTGATAGGCCTGCCCTGAAGGTGGGACACAGCATAGGTTTAAGTTGGACATTAGGAAGAAGTTTTTCCATGGAGAGAGTGGTCAGGGACTGGAATAAGCTGCCCAGGGAGGTGGTGAAGTCACCCAACCCTGAATGTGTTTAAGGGTCATGTGGATGTGATGCTTAGGGCTATGGTTTAAGGTGAATCTTGTAGAGTAGGGTTCTAGGTTGGACCTGGTGATCCTGAGGGTATTTTCCTAACTGAATGTTTCTGTGATTCTGCTCTGATCCCCCCATTATGGACATTTTCTGTCATATTAGGGTAGAAGAACTTGCTTTCTCCAAGACAATTTTGACTGAGAACAGAAACTAATGTTGCCCAAAGTAATGCTGGGCTGAGGAGAATCTCAACAGAGCAAAGTGCAAGGTCCTGCACCTAGGCCAGGGAAGGAGGATGGTTAGGCCACATCTTGAGTACTGTGTCCAGTTCTGGGCCTCATGATTTAAAAAAGATGTTGAGGTGCTGGAAGGTGTCCAGAGAAGGACACCAAGGCTGGTGAGGGGGCTGGAGCACAGCCCTGTGAGGAGAGGCTGAGGGAGCTGGGGGTGTGCAGCCTGGAGAAGAGGAGGCTCAGGGCAGACCTCATT
>WBNM01038376.1:25114-39303 GCA_013399055.1 Ramphastos sulfuratus
GGGTAAGGAAATGGAAAGCTTTATAAGCTTGTTCGCCTTTCTTCCACCTAAGCATTTGTGATAGGCCTGCCCTGAAGGTGGGACACAGCATAGGTTTAAGTTGGACATTAGGAAGAAGTTTTTCCATGGAGAGAGTGGTCAGGGACTGGAATAAGCTGCCCAGGGAGGTGGTGAAGTCACCCAACCCTGAATGTGTTTAAGGGTCATGTGGATGTGATGCTTAGGGCTATGGTTTAAGGTGAATCTTGTAGAGTAGGGTTCTAGGTTGGACCTGGTGATCCTGAGGGTATTTTCCTAACTGAATGTTTCTGTGATTCTGCTCTGATCCCCCCATTATGGACATTTTCTGTCATATTAGGGTAGAAGAACTTGCTTTCTCCAAGACAATTTTGACTGAGAACAGAAACTAATGTTGCCCAAAGTAATGCTGGGCTGAGGAGAATCTCAACAGAGCAAAGTGCAAGGTCCTGCACCTAGGCCAGGGAAGGAGGATGGTTAGGCCACATCTTGAGTACTGTGTCCAGTTCTGGGCCTCATGATTTAAAAAAGATGTTGAGGTGCTGGAAGGTGTCCAGAGAAGGACACCAAGGCTGGTGAGGGGGCTGGAGCACAGCCCTGTGAGGAGAGGCTGAGGGAGCTGGGGGTGTGCAGCCTGGAGAAGAGGAGGCTCAGGGCAGACCTCATTGCTCTCTACAGTTACCTGAAGGGAGGTTGTAGCCAGGTGGGATTGGTCTCTTTTGCCAGGCACCCAGGGACAGAACAGGAGGGCAGTCTCAAGTTGTACCAGGGCAGGTTTAGGTTGGGTGTTAGGAAGAAGTTCTTCACAGCAAGAGTGATTGGCATTGGAATGGGCTGCCTGGGGAAATGAAGCCACTGTCCCTGGAGGTGTTCAAAATAAAAAAGAGACTGGATGAGGCACTTACTGCCATGGTTTAGTTGATTAGAAGGTGTTAGGTGATAGTGATTCTAGTGGGAGGTGTTCCTGCTTATGGCAGGGGGTTGGAACTAGATGATCTTTGAGGTCACTTCCACCTAAACCATTCTATGATAGGTTGGACTCGATCTAGGAAGTTTTTTTCCTATCTGGTTATTTCTGTTTTTCTGTGAAACAGAGCAGCTCTGCAGAAAGGACCTGAGGATGCTGGTGGATGAGGAGCTGGACACGAGCCAACACAGGACACTTGGAGCCCAGAAGGTAAATGGCATCCTGGGCTGCAGCAAAAGTAGTGTGGAGAGCAGATCAAGAGCAGTGATTCTGCCACTCTGCTCTTGGTGAGACCTCAGCTTGAGTACTGTGTCCAGCTCTGTGGCTCCCCGTACAACAGACCTGCTAGAGCAGGACCACGAAGATGATTAGATGGCTGAAGCACCTCTGCTATGAAGACAGAATGAAAGAATTTGAGCTGTTCAGACTAGAGAAGAGAAGGCTCTGGGGAGACCTCCCAGTACCTAAAGGAGACCTACAAGAAATCCAGGAAGGGACATTTTGCAAGGGCTTGTAGTGATAGGATGAGAGCAAATTGAAGAGGGTTGATTTAGACTGGGGATTAGAAAGAAATGCTTTACAGAGAGGGTGATGAGGCACAGGAACAAGCTGCCCAGGGAGGTTGTGGATGTCCTCTCCCTGGAGGTGTTCAATGTCAGGTTGGATGAGTCAAGCTAGTATAATGTCCCTGCCCATGCCAGGGTGGTTGGAACTAAATGATCTTCCCTTCCAACCCAAACCATTCTTTGAATCCATGAACTTATGAATCTATGGAGTGAAATTCACATTGTTACTAATTTCTGTTGTGATTATATGTTAATGTCACTAGAGCTCTATAGTAAAAAGTGAAACATGGAAGATGTTTCAAAGATATTACTCTTGCAAAAACCCTGAGAAATTCAGGAAAAAGACATGGGATTATAAATTTCTATCAACATTTATTTAGGAGGGAAAAACCCACACCCAAACATGTAATTTTCATAATAATGCCTTCATGCTCCCTATTTAATTGATAAGGCAAATCTATCAATGTGAAGTTTTATATTTAAAAAAAAAAAAAATCAAGCACAAGTTAATAGAATCCACCTACCTCTGAATATTTCTACATATACATAGCAAAAATATTTCATTTTTAAAACCTGACAGACCAGAAGATACAAATCAGAAATCTTTCAGGAGCTCAGAGCAAAATAGCATCCCAGATTTGACAACAATTTGAGTTTGTGTGGCTGTGCATGCAGGACAGCACAGTAAAACAGGCAAAGAGAAATTCATCTCTGGTTTAAAATAGAACAATAACAATTAATATGACAAGTTCATTTTAGTAGAGAGAAAATAAAGATAATTGTTCAGGTTATTTAGAAATGTGTTGTCTGAAGTGGGATAAATCCATGCTAGACTAATGGGCAGAACACAGGCAGGAGAGCTGGGAGCTTACAGTAAGTGAAGTATATAACACATCTGACAATTTCTCTATCGACTGTAACACACACACACATATATACTCATTCACCAAGCCCTCGTGGTTGAATTAAATTAAACCATTTTCTAACTCCTAAATTGGTCAGTTGTAAGAAGCTAGGCTGTCTGATCTATTTTAAAGAAAGACTCATTAAGCAATAGCCTCCATTTCTTTTTGTGCAAGACACCGTGAGATGCAGTTAATGATATGAAAAAGAAGCTGTAGGCTGCAATTAATGATCCATTTGGGTCAAAGTTTCTATTGAACTTGTTTGTTTCCATTTACAGGAGATTTCGATGTCTTGTACAAAAGACTGCCTCATTTCTTTGTCAGTGTCCTTTCAATGATAGCCCACTGGATCTTCTGAGACCCCCACATCAAATAAAGCTTGCATTATCAGGTGAAATTTGCATATTTGGGGGTGTCCTAATCAAAGACTAACATACCAGAACTGTTTTAACATCAACAAGTTATCTAATATGTAGCTGTTTGGAAAGTACTCATAAGGAACAGATGTTTCTCAGGTTATTTAGTCTTCTTCATGCACAGGATAATTGTAGGAGAGCTGTTAGATACTTGAACCAGGTAACTGATTCAAGGCAGAGTTATATTAATCTGGTTACATAACAACTAATGAAAACAAAGACTCATGATGAGAAGAAAAGGGGCAATTAAGATGGCATAAGCAGCCCAGCTGTTAAATGTAAAACCATGACAGAAACCATTTCTGGGTGAAGAACAGACATGAAGCTGATACTGAAAACTTGCATAGATGCAAAGCTCTACCAAAGCAAAGAACTTCGAAGGGGAAGAACTGCAACTGTGCTCACCAAGTAGGATATAACTGGGGCTATTTAGTTTGAGGAAGAGGAGACTGAGGGGAGACCTCATTGCTGTCTACAACTACCTGCAGGGATATTGTAGAGAGGCTGCTGCTGGGCTCTTCTCACAGGTAATTGGAGACAGAACAAGGGGGAATGGCCTCAAGCTGAGACTGGGGAGGTTTAGATTGGACATTAGGGAAAAGTTTTTCACGGAGAGAGTGGTCAGGGACTGGAATGAGCTGCCCAGGGAGGTGATGGAGTCACCCACCCTGGATGTGTTTGGATGTAGTAGGGATATAGTTTCATGTGAGTCCTGTAGAGTAAGGTTCTAGGTTGGACTTGATCCTGAGGGGCTTTTCCAGTCTGGATGTTTCTGTGATTCTGTGAAAAGGTAAATATTTTTCTATTCATTTCCAAAACCAGATGCTGATGAACACATCTGCTGAGGGAAGGCACTGAATTTGCTACATCTAAAACACCAGCACATTGCTCATTATATTTAACATCATTTTGTCAGACTACTTCACCTTGGAGCCTAACTGGCCAGTCAGCATTCAGTTCAGACCTTCCCAATTTTTCTTCAAAGCTGCCTGGTGAAGAGCCAGAATTCCTTAAAACCCAAGTCTTTATACTCACTGGTGTTGCCATCAGATGTCACACACATACACACACATATGTTCATGATAATTGTCACACCAATACTGATGTCAACATTTCAACTCTAAAAACACTTTTCCTCAATGCTGCTCTTCCCCTCCCCCCCGCAGTAGAATCCAAAGATCAGCCAAAGCAACAACTGTAACAAACAGAGAAGAGTCTGGAATCCATTTCTTAAAGCCAGCTTAAAGGAGACCTTATCACCATGTATGAAGGATGGCTGCCAAGAAGATGGAGACTCCCTTTATACAAGGAACCACATGGAGAAGACAACAATTACAGGTTACTTTTGAGGAGATTGTGATGGGACTCCAGAAGAAAATTTGCCACCATGAGAACAATCAGACATTGGAATCATCTCCCAAGAGATACACTGGATTTCCTGTGATGCTTTGTTTTGCTCAATCTACTACAACTTCTAGACCTTCAACAGAAGGAGGATAATTGAGGGTTTAAACCAGCCTGGCAGGATTTATGCCTTACCAGGACATTTCTCTACATGGAGATTTAGATTGCCAGGGTTCCGGACCAGCTCATTTCAGCTACACTATCACCTGGAATGATGGACCAGATGACCCTTCCAACCTGGCATTCTATGATCCCATAACTTTTATTTTAAGAGCATAGATCTCTGTTGTTTTCATTTAGGCTTTCTTGCCAAAATCTATCCTTTCAAATTTTCAAAGCTTCCTTCCTCCTAACAACACCTCAACCCAAACCAGCAGCTTATTCTGCTCCATAAAAAGTATATGGCTGTGAGGAGCAGCTAATTGCTGTATCAGATGAGATGCATATGTGCCTACTAAGGAATCTTTGCCAAGTAGGTGGCTTTCTTCCCTGAGGATGCAGGAAAAAAAAAAAACCAGTAGCACTAGTGGAGCCTCTTGTTTACCGAGCAGACAGAGCTGAGTTAGAAAGATGGCAACTGTTAAATCACAATAGGATCTCCTAACTAGGAAGAAAAATAAGGTGGAGGTTAAGTGTTTACTTCCCATTTTTCTTCATTTTGTTACATGCCAGCTGAAGAAGACATCCTGGCTGGAGTGCATTGCCTCATTATCGGTTAGGACTGCTGTCTTGTCTTGAACTCTTTTTTCGCCCCTTCTACATTATCACTCTTTCAGGTTCTGATAACCACCAAATATCCACTTCTAGGAAATAGCCAGGTCAGACAACTTGCTGTTTTTCAAGAAATTGAAGGATTATGGATTGAGCTCCTGACAAAAATTGTTGATTGCCCTCCTATTAAGATCCTCATTTGATATAAATGATCCTAAACTTCCTATCTCAGCTTGTATTGGATTTCAGTGTAGTTCCAGTCTGCTTGCTCTGGGCTGCTATTAACCATCATTACAAACAACTTTTCAACAGGAACATAACATACTTTAATACTCTGGAGCACTGTATCTGCATGTTGCAGGTACCTCTACTCTAAATTATCCTCCCACTCCATTATTACCTCACCTCCTACTCTGCAATAAAAGCAAGATTTGCCTGATTTAGAAAGGAAGTAAACATACTGCTTCTGTAGTTTATCACAGCATAAAATGGACTGAATGTGGTCCAAAGATACATTGCCACAAATGCTTGATCTGGAATTTAACCACATTCTATTATTTCAGCTCTGCACTTTAATCGGTTTCAAAAGAGAGTTACAGNACCACTGAAAAGAGATTGGCCCCAGCCACTTGACACCCACCCCTCAGATATTTGTACACATAAATAAGATCTCCTCTCAGTCTTCTCCAGAATAAACAGTCCCAGGGCTCTCAGCCTCTCTTTGTAGGGGAGATGAAGTCCCCCAATCATCCTCATGCCTCTTCATTGGAGAGAGGAGAAAAAAAAAAAAGGAGACAGATAAGAGGAAACAAAAAGAGAGAGAAGAGAGGAAAAAAAAAGAGAAAAACAAAGAAAGAGAGAATAGAGGAAATGAAAGAAGCAAAGAAAGGTGGAAATAAAACGAAAAAGAGAAGAAATAAATGAGGAAACAGGAAAAAAGAGAGAAAAGAGGAAAGAAAAAGCAAGTAAGCAGCAGCAGCACATTGTTGTGCTTTCAATGACAGTGCCAGTTCCCAGACGAAGAGAAGCTCACAGAATTAGCTTCAGGCCAGTGCTTGTTTGTAGTCCTCTTGTCCCAGATGTTTAAGGCAAGTTTTGGTGAAGAATTATGCTTCCAGCAAAAAGAGCTGCTGGAACTGGATGTCCAGTGCCTGGCAATCCTTCCCTACTGAGACTTTGAATCACAGCACAATTTGAGTTAGAAGGGACCCACGGAGGTCATCTGGAATAAGTTCTCACTCAGAGTCAAACCAGTTCTTATGCTGCATCAGGTCACTTAGGGCCACATTCAATCAAAGCTTTGAATATCTCCAGAGAGACAAAGGAAAGATTTAGGCTGTGCGTGGATAGTTTAAAGACAACACACAGTGAATGTCACATGCAGGCTAACCATTTCCAACAGTCCTTTTAGTAATTTTATTTATGCTCTCCTATTTGAAGAGTCAGTAGAAGCTTTCTTATCACCATTGGTGAAGAACCAAAAATTAGAGAGGGTGATTAGGAAATCAGCACCTCACCTCTGAAGAGCTGGGTGGGGGAGGAATCATTTTAAGGGAAATGACATTCTGGCAACATTTTTCATTGCTTCTCCTTGGTTAAAAAAAAAAAATAAATTATGGGACACCTTCTGACTATGGGAAATATTGTAGGCTCCCTGGAAAAGCAAGCTAGAGGAGAACCATTATTATGGATGCTGAACACCATCAACTTTCAGAGTAAGCTAGACAGAAACTTGTCTGAAATACAGCTTAGCTAGTCAAGCTGGATGCACACATACATGATCAGCTAAAAGAAATCTTAAGACAGGGAATTTGAGGAAGCTGATGGAATATGCCCTATGACAGTAGGAGAAAGATGAAGAATACTGGAACGAGGTTGCCTCTGTCTCATTCATTCCTATTTCCTTCCAGCTCCTGCCTATGAAAGTGTGAGGGGGGGGGAAACAAAGTGGCAGCAACAGTGCCAACACCGACAGCAAGAAAGAGGAATTTGGCACCTGAGAGCAGAAAAGCCTCAGGTGCCCCACTGATACTGATTACCTTTCTCCTACTGCTGCCCCTATGAGACATAAGAAAACATTTGGTTTATTTATAATGCTGTGTATGTTGAAACCACCTTTGTTGACTTGTGCTCAACATATTTATAGCTTATTAAATAAAGGGGGTCTCTCTAACAAAGAGCAAGCCACTGGGACATATTCCAAAGGCGAAAAATACATAAAACCAGATGCTTACAATCAATTTTGTTTGTTTTCAGAACTACAGAGTAACTGCACAGTTATGGCAAGCTGCTTTTATTGATTTATTTCACCTTTAAGAAACATTTCAGGGAGACTAAAGCATTTCAAGTGTAGTTAATGGGATAAAGAGCCTTCTCACCTGTACTTTGAACCATCCAATCCCTAGTCTGCATTGCTAGGGACTAACAGACATTATCATCTAGCAGCATTTTAGTGACTTATGTAGTAGAGTACAGCAGGGTGTCCTGAGTAAAATCGTGCTAAGAATTCTTCTAGACACCTCTCCATTCCAAAGGGAGCATTATCACTCTCCTCTCTACCTCTCACTACCACTCATTACCACTCTAAAAAAAGTACAAGAAAGAAAACTTAAAGAGAACAACTTGGGAAAAAGAAAAGAGGGAGTAACTGATGGAGCCTCTCTGCCAGTCACACATACAACCTGCATTACTGGAACAGGTTGCCCAGGGAGGTTGTGGATGCTCCCTCCCTGGAGGTGTTCAAAACTAGGTTGTAGGTTAAGTGACCTGTTCTAGTGGGAGGTGTCCCTGCCAATGGAGATGAGTTGGGACTGGATGAGCTTTGAGGTCTCTTCCAACCTAAACCATTCTATGATTCTATGACTTCCAAGTTGGATATTTAAGTAAAACTATTGAATTGAGATACATTTAATATGATTTTCATGCAGGCTGCTATTACTCTGATCAAAATGTGATCAGGCAACATAGCACAGCTCACACATGCAGGGTGCACACACAATAAGCTTTCAAATTAGCCTCCCTCCAGCCCTCTCTGCTGGCATCTTTAGCAACATTACTGGGCCAGTTCAGCACATCAATAGGTTGAGTATGCTTGCACACTCATGATACATGCAGATGTATCCTCCTCTCCACTCACTGCTCTGCTCATGGCTTCCACTCAGGTAAAAATTCCTCTTTCTCCACTTGTTCTACTCAAAAGCACACAACTGCTCTGCCCCTGAAAATATTAGGTACTGTAACAACCATTCCTCCTCACCCCTGCCCATTCTGGATATCATAATTGGTGAAATGTTCTAACAGAACAGTTGTGGGTTGTATATTGAATCCCATGACCTAGGATTTGTTAAGATTTTCTGTTGGGTGTATCTTACACTACTTATAGGTCGAGAGTTAATACAAACGTCATATCTGCACCTTTTCCTTCCCACTGGCAAGGCTCAAAACCAAAGAGGGTAGTTAAAAATGAAAAACACAAGAATCAGAATCACAGAAACATGCAGGTTGGCAAAGCCCCTCAGGATCACCAAATCCAACCTAGAATCCTACTCTACAAGATTCACCTTAAAACATATCCCTAAGTACCACATCCAAACCACCTTTAAACACATCCAGGCTGGGTGACTCCACCACCTCCCTGGGCAGCTCATTCCAGTCCCTGACCACTCTCTCCATGAAAAAAATCTTTTTCCTAATGTCCAATCTAAACCTCCCCAGCCCCAGTTTGAGGTCATTTCCCCGTGTTTTGTCTCCAATTACCTGTGAGAAGAGCCCAGCAGCAGCCTCTCCACAACGTCCCTTTGGGTAGTTGTAGACAGCAATGAGGTCTCCCCTCAGCCTCCTCTTTTTCAAACTAAACAGTCCCAGGAGACCTGTCACCTGGCAATGGTCTTTCTTGGCTGCCTGCTTGAAGCAAACCAATTTATTTAAACAACCTAAAAAAAAATTTAGTGCAAATTTCCCAGCTTAGTTACTCATTTTTCAGTGTTGTTCGCAAATATGTTTGACTGTAGACTGCTGAAATGGCCTCATCAGTAAACATCTTCAGCCAATACCACTGTCAGCATCTCTGTTTCACTTCTCTTCCTGTAAGACAGTATGGCAAAGTAGTTGTCCTCTTCCCTTCCTCACATTTCAGAAAAGCATAAACAGACTTTCAAGGTCCCTGCAGAAGACACAGCCATAACTAACTGAAAATCCTTAGTAGGCTTTTCCTGCATAAATTGGAATCATAATCCTTAGCTTTCAGTGCAACCCTAGGAGAGCACTGCTGCTCCTTTTGCTTTTTGTATGAAATCTTTCATGGTTCCATAATCAGTATGAGGAAATATTTTAGACCACCACAAATATTGAAATATCTCAAGTACCTGGAGGAAAGCTGAAGACTTTCTTCTCACTTGCTTCCTGGGATAGGACAAGGAGCAATGGATGGAAGCTGCAGCACAGGAGGTTCCAGCTCAACACAAGGGGGAACTTCTTTACTGTAAGGGTCCCAGAGCACTGGCACAGGCTCCCCAGAGAGGTTGTGGAGTCTCCTTCTCTAGAGCCTTTCAAGGCCTGTTTGGATGTGTTCCTGTGTGACCTGAGCTAGATTGTCTGGTCCTGCTCTGGCATGAGGGTTGGACTCGATCTCTTTGGGTGCCTTCCAACCCTTCTACATGAGTGTCAGCACAGCAAATATCAGTCAGTGCTCAGATGTTCAATGAAGGAAAAATGACCTGAAACATGAATATGAACATATTTCTGGACTCTAAACAGCCAATATATCAAAAGGGCACCTTCCTTTATCAAACAGCCTCTGTAAATAGTTTTCCAAAACAACTTTTTTACTGAAATAAAGAAGGGGGAAAAAAAAAACCAGCCTGCACACTAGGGTGGCTGATACACTTGTGGAATTTATTAAGTTCAGCATAAATGCAAAAGACTAAATGAGCTTCTTTAATTTCCATAATGAAATTGTTTTTGTAAAGTTAAAAATACTGTAATGAGGCCAAAACGGTGTGCTTTCAGAGACTCCCATGGTGAAACAAATGAGATTTTAGCTTCTCTAATTGGGCGTACTGCAAGCTGGGCTTGATGCTGTCCTCAGCACAGGATGTTTGTTATCCCTAACAAAAAGAGGTCTACAGCTGTCAGCATAATGCCATATCGCTTTTCTGAAGCCAAGCCATCAGGAGGAAGGCTTCTGCTCTCTGACTGGGACCACCCAAAGGGAGAGATCAAGTAGAGAACAGCTCAACTCTTCCCTGATTAAGAAGTTATTCGCGAGGTAATTTGTTTACAGCTATCACAGAGCAGCTTTTGAAGCGAGGATTGAGTATTCCCAGAATCCTCTAAGACAATTTTATTTGATTAAATAATGAATATGGATATTCCCTTTTTCTTTCATTCCCACCCACCCCTTTTCCCCTTGCTTATTAGATCTCATTACCTGTCAAGGCAGGCCCTCAGAGCCTGCCTATTCAAGCAGGGAGAAAGAAAAACGTTAGAAGGATCATGTTGTGTCTGCATTGCCAAAATCTGCTGGTTTGCTGCCTTCTGCAACACCACAGAGCTGACCTCCAAGCCTTCAAAGAATTTAAGGCTAAATAATTAATTATTTTCATTTCCCCTCCTACATTTGTATTCAGGTGTAAGGAACAAGAATTTTTTTTTTTCCCTTTGGCAACAGTAAGAAGAAAAAAGTTATTTCTTTCCCAGCTAAACCATGACATATTTGAAGCAAGAGCAATAATTCTACACAGGGACAGAGCTGAATAGCATTCAGGGCTGAAACAGAGGATGTGACCATACATACTTTAAAAAGCTAAACACAAGGTGTTTAATTCTAATGAGTTACACAAAGACAACTTCCCTGTAAACACAGACTGATGGAGGTTGTTACTCCTTTGCTGTAAACCTAAGCCATCATTATAAGATCGAACCATTTAACCCACACCAGAATATTTTTCCCCAGACTAAAAATGTCAAGCTGCAATTTTAAAGCTACTTCCTTACTTACTCTTAATTATCACTTTCAAAATGTTGATGTGTTTTACACCCAGACTTTCATTACTCCCTTGGTTTCTGTTCCACTTTCATTCTTCTAACACTCAATTGTCAACCTGCTACAAACAAAAAATGGTTTGTCTGGGGCTTGTTTGGTTTGTTGGAGGAATTGGAGGGATTGGGTTTTGTTCTGTTTTGGGTTTTGTTTGGTTGTTCTGCTGGGATTTCTGCCTGGGGTTTTTTGTTGCTTTGGTTTGGATTTTGTTGTCTTTGGTGTTTGGGTGGTTGTTTTTAAAGAAACGTTTGGATGCCAGGTAGTGATAGGACTAGGGTGGATGGAACTAAGCTAGAAATGGGTAGATTCAGACTGGATGTTAGGAAGAAGTTCTTCAGCGTGAGAGTGGTGAGAGCCTGGAAGGGGTTGCCCAGGGAGGTGGTGGAAGCCTCATCCCTGGAGGTGTTTAAGGCCAGGCTGGATGAGGCTGTGGACAGCCTGATCTAGTGTGAGGTGTTCCAACCCACCTGCCATGGGCAGGGACTAGATGATCCTTGTGGTCCCTTCCAACCCTGACTGGTTCTATAATTCTATGATTTTATGAAAAGCTTGGTAGCTACCACACATTCCACAATTCACCCCTTGGCTGATTTATAAATAGGTAGAGAACACAGCCTTTATAGTGATAGAACAAGACATTATGATGAACAAAAGCCAGAAATGATTTAGAAGTTCAATAGAGACTGAAAAACACACCAAAAAGCAATACAAAAAGAAATGAAAGCACAGAGGAGAGAGAAAGAAAAAGCATTATAAGGCTTGGGCAGGTTGGACAAGACCCTGAGCAACTTGGTCTAGTGGAAGATGTCCTTACCTATAGCAGAGGGGTTGGAACTAGATAACCTTTAAGGTCTCTTTCAACCCAAACCATTCTATGAGAGGAAAAATTTTAAACTATTAAAAATAATTTTTTTTCTATAATGGTTCTTGCCTCTTTGCTTAAGTTTTGGAATATGCAAAGGAGCGTAGCGAAACCACACAGAAAGAATTAGAAATAAAGATTTACTGTCAGCAGTCGGAATATTGTCAGAATTCTATGAACCATCCATTTGAAAACATCTCTCAGCAGGTAAATGTTTAGGAACTCTTGTGAAATTATACTCTTCAAACCCACTGCCAAGACCCCTGTGTACTGCATTACTGTTTTGTAAAAGGAAATATTAGCAGGAGGAAGGAAATCATTAAGTTTCTTCATTTTAATTTAAACTTTATCCATTAAAGCTTCCCAAACAACATCTATGTTATGTGAATCGGATCTAAGTAATGAGATATTTTAATTAATTTGAACTTGGAACTTCACTTTGGATCACAGAAACCTTCTTAAAGGATGCTCAGAAGACCAGCATGGGGTAAAAGCAAAATATCACATTACTACAAGTTCAAAGGAAATAGATCTTGAGAGCTTCCTACAAAGATAACGACGATTCTGAGGAAGAACAAAGAGTGGGAAATTTCTGGCAAGCTTTTGGACAACTGATTTTAAAAGTATTCAAGCATACCTGCCTTTGTGTCTACTATGTCACGGTAGGCTAGACAGAAGTTATATACTTATTACCAAGAGTTTATTAGTGTGTGCAGTGAATTCTGTGCTCTTTCAAAACCATTAAAATCTGAGCGACTCCTCCCTGCATACCTACAGAACACTGTAAAAGAGGATTTTATGCTGTGTATCCCCATTAGTTCAAACAAGAATCTAGATTATCCAGCCTAAAAATTAAAAACCTAACTGCCTTTTGAAACAGGCATGAAGTAGATTGCAACTGGCTGGCAGTTTGCAGAAACAGCAGTACCAAGTGATACTGAATTGAAAAGAATTTAAACATATGAACACAACAATATGCATCATCTCACTGACAACAATTATTCTAAAGCAGCTTTTGCTAGTTTTTTTGAGGGTTTTTTTTTTGGGGGGGGGGGGTGTTTGTTTGTTTGTTTTGTTTTTTTTTTTTTGCTAGACCATTTATCACAGAAACACTCAGGTTAGAAAAGCCCCTCGGGATCACCAAGTCCAACTGATATCCCTACCCCACCAGGTTCACCCTAAACCATATCCCCAAGCACCACATCCAAATGACCCTTACACACATCCATGGGAAGGTCTGAATTGAATGCTGACTGGCCAGCTAGGCTCCAAACTGAAGTCTGGTGACGATGTTAGATTAAAAAGCAATGTGCTGGTGTTTAGATGTAGCAAGTTCAGTGCCTTTCCTCAGCAAATGAGTTCATCAACATCTGGCTTTGGAAATGAATAGAAAAATGTTTACCTGTTCACAGAATCGCAGAAGCATCCAGGCTGGAAAAGCCCCTCAGGATCACCAAGTCCAACTTATAACCCTACTCTACAAGATTCACATGAAACTGTATCCCTACCACATCCAAATGACCCTGAAACACCTCCAGGGTTGGTGACTCCACCACCTCCCTGGGCACCCCATTCCAATGCCACTCTTTTCCTAGTGTTCAGTCTAAGTTTACCCAGTTGCAGCTTGAGGACATTGCCTCTTGTAATATTTCATTTGCATCTACCCAATCTAGTTATTTATTATTTCAGTAAATTGTTTTCACTGCACCAGGTATCTTCTACATTTTTTTTTTCTCTCACTCATGCTTACATTATGAAAATGCAGAATGTTTGAGTGCAAAATTTCTTTGTTCCATGCTTTTCCTTTAAGACATCCTTACTACGAGTTACAGTCCCATCTATGGGCACATCTCAACAAGATCTATCCTGACACCAAGCAAATAATAAATCTCCCCCTGTAACAAGTTCTGCTTCCTAATAAATTCACCCATTACTTTAGCCTAGAGTATTAAATGTTGTAAGATACATAATAGGAAATGCACACAAAGCATATATATATCTACATAGAGAAACTTTGGGGTTAAATCACATTTTGGTCTCCACATTATTCCACAAACAACATGTCACCTTTGTTTAAGCTGATCGGACCAGCATTTCTTTTCTATCAACTGAAGCAGCTAATTTACTTTCATTGACCATCCAACAGTATAATGCACCACCTGCTTATTGTGATTCTCTCTGGCTAGACATTAAAAAACAAGAGGAAAAACAAAACAAAACAAAAAAAAAAAGGGCCTCAAAGGGGAAAACAAACAAACAAAATCCCACAAAACCACAAAACACAGGATGTCAGGGGTTGG
>WBNM01038378.1:21749-34210 GCA_013399055.1 Ramphastos sulfuratus
GGTCCAACACGAGCGCAGGCTATGGGCTCGCACGGGTCCAACACGAGCGCAGGCTATGGGCTCGCACGGGTCCAACACGAGCGCAGGCTATGGGCTTGTACAGGAACTATTTATGTTATGTTAGTTCCAGTCAACTGTTCCTCTCAGATATTAGAATGTAGACTCATAGAATGGTTTAGGTNTTCTTAATGAGTTATGCTGTTGCATTTATTTCATCTACAGTCCATGGGAGCAGATCCTGCAGTTTTCTAGCAAGATAAAATCCAGATCAAATTAATAGTGCTGCCTGAGAAAGCAGGGAATTGCACTTGTATGTTAATTCTAAGGAAATAATTGTTTATTTATTTTTAAAGAACAGTGCTGTATAGAATTCAGCATTTCATTGTGCACGTTTGTGCATATAAACTATAATTAAGGGTAGATTTTACCCTGAATTAAGCTAAACAGAACAAAATAATAATCAGGAACTCAGTTCTCCACTTCCCACTAGAATTACAGAATCATTTAGGTTGAAAAAGACCTTCAAGAGTGCAGTAATAAAACTAACACTGCCAACTCCACCGCTAAGCCACGTCCTTAAGTGCCACAGCTACACATCTTTTTCATACCTCTAGGGGTGNGTGTTAGCTTTGGAAAAAAAATCTGGTCAATTTGTGAGCCCAAAAGTCTTGCTATTTCTTTACACAAAACAAAACAAACAAAAAAAAAAAGCAAATAATATCAAGCAAAATTATACTCACATGCCATTTTATATGTTCAATAAGAAATAAAAATCAGAAGAGAATGCATATGCTTAGCCATACTGAGGCAACAGGGTCAAGCAGGAGTGAATAGAAGTTATATTTATTGACTGGTGAGTTTTACTAATGAGTCTACCTCCCTTTTAGCTAGTCCTGAGAACTCCACCATACTAATGAAGTCAATAGGAGCACTCCCAAGAGCATGGTTTCCAAGGCTGAAACCTCAGATTACAACAAAGCAACTTGATTTTCCCTGAATTTCTATGTCTGTACAACTTTATTCACTGTGTGTCCTGCTCCATTTTTGGACCACAAGTGTAGAATTTTAATGAGCCCCACGCAGAGCTCTTTTCAGAGCCAGCTTTGCAAAGAAGCAGGCCACACTGAGAAACTCCTTGTGTGCCACTGCTTTATTGTTTTATGCACATTGAAGTCTATCATGATCTCACTCCATACATTTCCTTGTTCCTACTGCACAGGGTTTATAGATTGTCCCCTCCTGAAAGAAGTTCAGCTTTGCAGTTATTCATTCCTACATACCCTCTCTTTTTTCCTTTCATGTTGAGGCAGGTAAAAATGCCTCAGAAATCTGCCAAGCTACACAATTAGAATCACAGGATAGTACGGTTGAAAGGGACCTCAAGGATCACCCAGTCCCACCCCCCTGCCATAGGCAGGGACACCTCCCACTAGAACAGGTCACTCAAGGCCTCCTCCCACCTGACCTTGACCACCTCCAGGCAGGGAGCAGCCACAACCTCCATGGGCAACCTGTGCCAGTGTCTCACCACCCTCACTGCAAACAACTTCCTCCTAACATCCAGTCTAAATCTCCCCTCTGCCACTTCAAACCCATTGCCCCTTGTCCTGGCATTGCAAGACCATGATTAATAAAGATTAAAATGTAAGACCCAAGTTTGAGAACATTTGTCTTTGTTAAAGACTGAAATCCAAACCCTCAAAATATCCAGCTGTAAAATTCCACCCAAGATCACAGAAGAAATCACAGATTGTCAAGGGCTGGAAAGGACCTTGAAAGCTCATCCAGTCCACCCCCCTTCCCAGAGCAGGATCTCCTATACCAGATCACACAGGAACACATTCAGGTGGGTCCTGAATATCTCCTTGGAGGGAGACTCCACAACCTCCCCTGGCAGCCTCTTCCAGATAAGCCAGAAGCCAATGGAAGTAACTGAGTGAAAACTGAAAAGCAGGCTGATAACTATTTTAGAGAGAAAAGAGGGATGCTAAGTACCTTAGGAGATTCACTGTGTTTTCCTTTAGGTAACTTATGGTCATGCATGGCTAAATATGGGGTAAGATGGTGCCTAAAAATAAGTGTTCTGTACAAAGTGCCTCTGCTCTTCATAGCTAGAACTGTACTTTCAACCACAGCTCTAAAAGCAGCAGGAATGTGTGCTGGTTTGAGGCTAATTGGAATATCTTAATGAAAAAAATTAGAGACCAGGATGGGCACAGAAGCAGCAGCAGACGACATAGGTCAGTGTAGACTCTTCAAGGTCTAATCCAGCACACTGGGGAGTTCTGAGTTTGGCTGTTTTTCCCAAGCCCAGCTTCTCAGGTGGTCTCAAAGTACAATAAATCCACTTGATGTTTCCATGATGTGCAGGCCATAAAGGGAGTAAATATTAGGAGTCACGTTCTCATTACAGAGGAGGGCTTTGTGGCAACCCTAAGGTGTGACCAATGGCACCAGGATAAAATCATCTTCTGATAAGCATTACATGCCTAATTAAAAGAAGAAAAAGGAAAAAAGCATACACTTGATTTCACTCCAGATTCAGCTTTAACTTTGTACAAATATTCTAGTATTATTCTAGCTTTCTTGTTCCCCTGAACTTCCTGCTCAGACTGGAAATGGAAGGGCCAGACAGTTCTCCTCTTCCCAAGGGATTTGCAGAGCAATTCTGAAGAATAGAACATTCATGTTTTCAAAGTTGGAGCTGACATTCAGCTATGAATCATAGATCATCAGTGATTCTTAACAGTGAGATGTACTGGCCAAAACCCATAAGAGCTATCATCAAAGGCAAAAAAAAAAAAAAAACCCTTTGCAATAGACAGTGGGAAAAATTGGATCAAGATGTCTGCTTAAAGTTAGTATGAGAAATTCCACCAACTTCCCATTATTTTCTTTGAACAGGAACCTTTGTTAATGGGAAAGACACCTTTTGTATTTGATAAATTGAGGCAAACTCCAAAGGGTAGGGATGAGCACAGGGGAAGCTTAGAAAGCAAATTTACCAAAGTATAATTTGATTCTGCTTCCTTCTGATTTACTTTTCTCTTTTACAAGATTGAATTGACATTTTCTCTGTGCTGAATATAATTTGGGGTCAGAACAGGCTTTTGGCAGTATTTGAGAGGAGCTCATCCCAAGTGAGGAAGCCCAGCCAGAACCCAGGGATGAGGTTACAGCAACCATCAAGCCTAATCCTACCTAACCGGGGGGCCACCAGGCCCCCCGGCCTTTAGATCACCTCCACCAGTCACCCAGTGTGCACCATGGGCACTCACCAGTGATGATGGGAGGAGGATCCCTCTGCCCAGTTGGGCAAGCTTGGGGCTTCTGCCTTTCCTGGGGCTCATTTTAAAGGGCAATGGGCAGAGAGGGCAAAGTGGCCACACCTGGGGTCAATTATANCAAGGTGATAGAAAAAGGAGGGAGATAGGGGAAATAGAGGGAGAGGAAAGGACGGAGATGGGGAGAAAGGGGTTAAAGGGGACAAAAATAAATAATGAAAATGAAAGCTGAACTATGAAAAGGGGAAAAAAAAAAGTGGTCCTTCTCTAGCAGGGGGTTTGGACTGGAAGATCTTTCAAGGTCACTTCTAGCCCCTAACATCCTGTGATTCTGTAAGGTACATTCTGCTGGGTTTGTAGCCTTTGTCTAAGGAACTGGTGAAAAGTATCAGAGATAATTTAGCTTCATGTTGAACTACTAAAGTCCTCATCCACTAGAAAGCACTGAAAAGCACTCTGGTTTGCAAATCTTAAAAGTTTCAAATCCCATTAGGTAAGTGAAAGAAAAGAATGGATTTACAAATGCTTATTCAATTGCAAAGCTGCTCAGTTCAGCTCATTATCAGTTAACTATTAAATATATATTACAGCCATTCTTTAGCTGAGATGTTTGGGAAACAGATGGCTCCTATCAACAGAGTTAAAAATAAATAAGACTGTCTTCAGAAACATCTGGTACTGGCAACTGTCAGAAACAGTGCCAAGCTTCAAAATTCAAATACAGCCATTGAGTGTGAGTGCTTCTGTCACTACATTTATGACTGAAAAGGACCAAAGGAAAGCTTTAGCTATGAAATTTTATCAGGATTCAGATGCCAAAATATTTCTTCAAGGTATTTGCCTGTGTTGAGAACAAAAACTTTTATTTTTTCCCCTTCAGCTTTTACCAACCACAGCTAAATACCAAAGTCCAGGTAAATCTATCATATTTTGTGTCTTCTCTTCTAACTGGAATTAAAATGTGCAACTTTCAGATTTTATTTCCTCACCTTTAAGCAATTTGGCTTCACAAAAGCTGCTTAGTGCTTGTTGCATGGGTGAGCCTGATCTCACTAAACCTTTCAACCACCTCTGACTGCAATTTCATCAAACTTTTCTGATGAGAAGTTCCACCTCAGATGGAAAGAATAGTATTTAGCTTGCTCATATTTGGATTAGTCTCTAATTAATTTCCAGGTAAGGGAGTCAAAACACCCATCAAAATACAATTTAAGTGTTTCAGTATTCTTTTATTTTATATATTTCCAACAGGAAAGTCCAGTTCCACCCCAAAATAAATCAGCCTAACAACCTATGGGTATAGTCCTCTCTTTCCAATGATTATCTCCAACTTAACCACTGCATTTCCTGCTGAATTCAAGTCTCCACTTTGAAAGTTTATTTTCACAGAAAACAGAATGGAGGTGGGGGGATGGTGAATAAAGTCCATCTGGAAATGTTTTTCCACTAAAACATCAGTTAGACAAATGATTTCCAGCATGATGCTGCAGATATAGGGGACAAGTCTTGTAGGAAACAGGAGCACTGATGAGGAATTCCAGGAGAGATTATCCCGTTCTTATTATGACCTGTCCCAAAATCCATGTCAAGAGTTTGCTATAGTGATGTCCTGAAGATCATAGAATCATAGAATGGTAAGGTTGGAAGGGACCTCAAGGATCATCCAGTTCCAACCNAACCTTCCTAAGGGTACAAATCCTGTAATCTGAATTACAACACTCATGACACTGTAGCTTTTGAAATATTATTTACCAAATATGACATTAGAATAATTCTATGCAGGAAAGAAGATCTTTCCATAGCCCCTTTTGTATTATCTGGTAAACTCAGCTGTTTGTAGGTTTAGATTGAAGCATTATGAATTCTTTTCTTAAAAAAATACCCAAAACAATAAACAAGCAAATAAAAACTCAACCAACCAAACAACAAGAAAAGGAAAAAGAGAAGGTCATTTAAGAGGGAAGGTCAATTTTCAGTGTATAGTTATTCATTTTACAGTTTTTCTTCTTGTTCTCCAGTAAATGTAGATAACATTTCCATGCTTTTCTGCTCTGAAACTATGAGTGAATAGTGCATTCATTTTGTTTCTATATGAAAAGAATTGTTTTATCCATAATATGGTAATGTTTTATCCATAATATGGTAATGTTTTATCCATAATATGGTGATTCTGAGAAATTAAGGCTTTCCAGGGTGGGAAATAAAGGGAGATTTTTACACTTGGACTAGATAAGTAGCACAAGAAAGTAAAATCCTTTACATGCAAATGTTTATCTGTTAATCACAAAGCAACACTGTGAAATTACTCCCCTTTTTATCAATTCTAGAGTTTCCTAGCATATTATGAAGAGTGACTTTACTATTCATTCTCCTCCAGCTTCCTGAAAACTGGATTTAAAACATCTATTTGCAGCATTTCTTACATAAATAAAGAAAGAAAGAAATAAGCCACAAAACCCCAACCAAAAAAACCTCACCCATTCCCTGTGCTGATTATACCCATGTCCCACATCCATCCTACCAGTACCAAATTAGCTGCTGTGGTACTTCTGAATACAGATTAAATTTCACAGATTTTAAAGCTGAGAATTAATTTCATAGCTGGGCAAGGGAAGACTGTAAGATGGATGAACCTTTTCTTGTGAAAGGCACTCTGGATAGCCTCTCGCTTGTCCTGTTAACTCAGGGTGTCTGAACAGTCTCTACTTTCTTGTCTTCCCCTTATCCAGAGTTAAATGCACTAATTAAGATACCAAGCAACTTGTCTGTCCCACTCAATCATCCATTTGTCATGAGAGGGTGCAAGGTGTGGTATTTAGCCACTATTCCTGGGCAGTGCTGTACTCAAGTGGCTCTGACTACTGCACTTGTTACTGATGGAAGCTGCACAAGAGAGCTGCCAGTCTCCCCTGGGCCACCCACTCCACAAACACAAACCACCCAGGCTATTTTAAAAAAACCTTTTTACACTTCCAGGTTCATTTTTTCCTTTTGCTTCTCCTGATGCGGTCTGCAAATGTCAAGAGCAAGTCTGATTAGAGAGGGGTTTGCAAATGGCTCTTTAAAAAACCCTCTTACTGCCACAGAAACTGTGCTGAGAGCACATGTGGAAGCTGGCACAACATGCAGTTCTCACCAGAAAGTCCTCTCCTTGCTGTCCCAGCTCACATCAGGTGGTCCTTTGCAAGACCTCTTACTCTACATCCTTCAGAGCTTTTGCTTTTAGTTATCTGATGCACGAGGTCCTGTGCAGCTCTGCTGGAGAGTAACAGTGGAAAGGATTGGAAGTCCTTCCAGTTTCAATTTCAAACATTAAGCTTGATTTTTATTTTTTTTTTTCCCTCAGGCCTGAGCTTTGGTGGTCTGGTGGTTAACACTGCTGTCTAGAGTTTCATGACACTGGGATTCCTTTTTCTGTTTTATCAGATTCCTTGAGAAAGTAATTTAATTTATCATTCCCTCAACAACCAGAGAGAAAATGATGCTGCTCTTCCTGAGGGAGGGTGCCATGAGGACAGTTCTGACCCCTCTAAGAAAAGAAACTATGGCACAGGGGGCATTTAGATTGAAAAAAGCTGGAACACTCAACTGTAGCACAAAATTATCTGTACAATACAGAAGAGACCAATTTGTTTGCTTGTAGAGGAGATGAAATTATTGTAGAATTAATTTGTATGTGGATTTCATGATTTCATTACTTCATACTGGCTTTTCCATGCAAGTTTTTTTTAGACAGTCTGAGTTTTTTTCTTCAGCACAGACCAAGTCCCTAACAACAATACAACATAGTTGCAGTTGTGGATATGCAGTTATCTGTGGGATGTTGAAATAAATCATAGAATCATAGAATGGTAAGGTTGGAAGGGACCTCAAGGATCATCTAGTTCCAACCCCCTGCCATAGGCAGGGACACCTCCCACTAGAGCAGGTTGCTTGAGGACTCCTCCAACCTGGCCTTGAACACCTCCAGGCAGGGAGCAGCCACAACCTCCCTGGGCAACCTGTGCCAGTGTCTCACCACCCTCACTGCAAACAACTTCCTCCTAACATCCAGTCTAAATCTTCCCTCTGCCAGTTCAAACCGATTACCCCTTGTCCTGTCATTGCAAGACCTTGTCAATAGTCCCTCCCCAGCCTTCCTGTAGGCCCCCTTCAGATACTGGAAGGCTACTCTAAGGTCTCCTGGAAGCCTTCTCTTCTCCAGGCTGCAGAGCCCCAACTCTCTCAGCCTGTCCTCACAGCAGAGCTGCTGCAGCCCTCTGAGCATCTTTGTGGCCTCCTCTGGACTGGCTCCAACACTTCCATGTCCTTCCTGTGCTGGGGGCTCCAGAACTGTACATATTCTTACAGTAGTCTGTATTTTTAATAGTTAATTCTCTTTCACACACATCCAGATGCTTTGTATTTCCAATTCCAGTATAAAGCATGAGATCTTTTCAAATCTGAAGGAAGTTACACAGGGCACAAAACCTTTAGCCACCATCTAATAACATAACTATTGTTGGTTTTAATTTTTATCATTTATTAAACACCTGAACACATTTAAACTTCACAAGGCCAAAGAAACGGTAGGGGGAAATATGAAAGAGACATGGAAGGTGAAACAGTCTATGGACAGAAAAAAGGAAACTTAGATTTAAACTAAATCTAAATGTGGAAGGGAAACATTTCACAGGATGACAGAATGTTAGGGGTTGGAATGGACCCAAAGAGATCATTGAGTCCAACCCCCAACTGCCTTTTCTTCAGAACTTCCTTCTGCTTTGCTTTTTTTTCTTTATTACATTTCTCAGCAATTGCTAGGAAAATAAAATTATATCCTTGCTCTAGACAAGAAGATTGAAAATTAAGTTTTCAGCAGTGATAGAGAATAGAGTAGTGGGACATTATTAGAGAAAAAAAACAAACAGTTAGGCACAGATGACAGATAAATGCTGGAGCACCCTGGCAGATGCTCCAGGAGCACTGCAGCCAAAGCCATTCCATTGCTATATGCTTACTTCCAACCCCTAATTTCCTCAAGGTTTAGGATTAGACAAGCCTGGAATGTTGAACCTAACTCAACTTTACTAGATATGCTGGGTGCCTAAGATATAATCTAACTTGTGAAATACACACCCTGGTGAAGTTAAAAGTTATTGAGGATCTGAACTGCAGGCCACATTCCAAGGCTACAAATGCAAGACTGTACTACATGATCCACAGCAAAATTACCTTGGGTTCCCGTAGAGGCTCGGGCAAAGTCTGCCTGCTTAAGGCTTGATTGTCTAGAAAAGTTGAGTGCCTCTGTTCTGAAAGTCTGTTCTCTTTAGCACTCACAACCCATTTGTATCAAAAAGAGCCATTCATGGCTTTTCAAACCTTTTGGCCAGCATTGCTTCCTGCAGTCAGTAGTCACTAACAAAGAGAATCTGTGATATTCAGCACATTTCTCAGTTGATGTTTTACTTTTTACCATTGTGTTAGCACTTAGCAACTTTATACCTTGTTTTGTCACTGTGTTTCCAAGATTATTATTAATTTCTTTTGCAGGCATTACATTGGGCTCAATATAAATCTGTTCTTAGGTGTTTTAGTCATTATTTTAGGAGTTTCAACTGTCTTAAGTTTGGAAGCTGTCCATTTTATAATTTATGTATTTCTCTAGTATAAGGACATGGAAGTGTTGGNTTCCCTTTTAAAAGTTGCTTTGATTTTAATGCAGAAATTATCCTGCATAAAAGATTTGTATTAAGTATTCATAGCCAACAAAATAGAATTGATTTACAGCTTTTCAGTGATGTGTTATGGAAACAACCAGGTCAGTTATCTTTGGTGTAACAGGTATCTATCACCTAACCATAATAGCTTCATATAACTTGAAATAAAATCACAGACAAAAGTCTACCTTTCTATTACAGCTGGTAGCACCAGGAGCAACAGCAGCTTTAGATCTTTTCATGTTGTAACCTTGAAAACTTAATTCTACTGTCAGAAAAAAGTAAGTATCAAAGCTTTTACATGGGTAGTTTGTTGACAAAGCCTGACCACTGGTCACCTTTAGGCTTAGCTGTCAGTCCTTTGAAAGAAATTCTATCTATGATATAAACTGGAAAACCAAATATTTCAAAAAATTAAAGCTAAATGGCTATAGTTTCATGACAGTTGAAGCACACAGATATATTTTTTATGACTATGCTTAGGACATGGTAAAGTGCTAAATGTGCAAGCAATTATGAACTTGGCACAGTAGCAGTATTTATTTTAAGCTCCACTTGTGCTGCTTTGGTGGAGGATGTTTACTTAACCAGACTCTATTAAACATGCTGAAGACTTTGTACTCTAAAACATTTTTAATTGATGAAACACAGAAGCAATCAATCATCACAAATGGTAAAGAAAGGCAGACAGGCCCTGGCAAACAGAATAAGATCTGTAGGTGTCTTTTTATCTTTTAAAAGAAAAAAAAAAAAAAACAAAACAAAAGTCCAACCTATTTGTGCTTCTGAATTAAGTGTTTGTGAAAAGAGAAGACCTGATAGTGGTGGAGACTGAATTCTTCTATTTATTTACAAGTAGGGCACAGTGGTGGGAACTCTTGCATGGTCTCTTGCCTTTCCTATTCAACCTCTGACCTAATGGATCTGATGAGCTTATCCTCTCTCATGACAGGAAAAATCCTTGCTGAGTATACAACCTGTGGGTCTGACTTACCCAAACAAGGCTGAACGGTGATGCTTTTCATGCACCATTTGTAAACATATGAAAGCCATTCCCCTGCCTTACATTCCTGCTCCAGGAGGCAAATTCAATGTAACCATGAGCACCAGTAGATGGGAAGAGTTTCTCCAGCCACCTCATTTTCAAACTGCATCTCTTTTGAGCTTCCAGATGTTAATTTATAAAGGATGTGCTAAGAAATGGAGTCTAAGTTTGAAAGCAACAAATTAGCAGAGTACAATGTTGAAGCTGTGTATTTCTCTGAATAAAAAAGGGATTATTGACAGCTATTTCTCAATGCAAAAACTTAAAGCACTTGCTCAGACTAAAATCCTCTTGATTTCAGTGGGAACTGTGCCTGAAAGAGAATGGCATGACTATATCCATAGTAGAAAAACATTAGATGCTTAAATTATAACAGATGGTATTCCAAAGTGGTATGGTCACTTGTGCATCTCTGTGAAGCTGAAAGGAAATATTAGCTGTATTTATTTCAGCTTTGCATGAAGATGTTTCTGTTGACTGCAACAAGTGCTTCAACTTCTTTTCCTGTACAGATCACAGACAGATGCATAGAAGGCACATCTGGGTGTAGAAAGATGTGTGAATGTATTGTATACATATATCCAAAACAGCTTCCATAGCAACAAATAAAAGACCCTAGAATCAGGATTTTTTTCTTGAATCTCAAAGCATATAATATAGTATATATACTATATATATNGAGAGAGTATCCAGATATGAAGACACATATCACTATGTCTCTCTTGAACAGAGATCCCTCCCTGCCAGGGGACAGTACCCAACTACTCCCTTCCCTCTGACTGCACTTGGGCATCCTTGCATCCAATATGCTCTCCCACTAGGAAGTCATCAGGAGGCTGGGACTGTGCAAAACACTTTGGACATTAGGGAAAAGTTTTTCATGGAGAGAGTGGTCAGGCACTGGAATGAGCTGCCCAGGGAGGTGGTGGAGTCACCAACCCTGGATGTCTTTAAGGGTGTTTTGGATGTGGTGCTTGGGGCTATGGTGAGTGAATCTTGTAGAGTAGGGTTCTATGTTGGACTTGGAGATCCTGAGGGGCCTGCATGTTTCTGTGACTCTGTGATTCTGTAACACCTATCTCACTGCCTAGACCCAGCCCAGGACTGAGCAGCCTGATGCTTTAAGGGGCATTTCAGGTGGAGGCAACACCAAGAATGAATCTTCTCTTTGGGCAAATAGACAAGGAGCACATGAACAACACACTTTGCCCTGGAAGCTGGATAGACATTAAAGAAAGATCCAGCTAGGGTCTAGGTCTGTGTGACAGAATATTTCTTAGTGTAATGGAAGAGAGCAGGCAATTCATTTTATCTCTGTCATTCTGAAACCCAGATAATATTATAATTGCAATTTCTTTACATACAAGTCCACAACCAGCTTCCCCCAAACCTCTATTTTCCATAGCAGTCATAATTTGCTTACTCCATAGCAACCATGTCATGCTTAGTCACATCTCCATCTGAATTCCTTGCTTATATGTCATCTAGATTAAATAATCACAACTCCCATTCATAGCAACATATATGTATACATAAAGTTTATACAGAATTCTTTTTTCTGTAATATAGTCAGGAAAAAAATCCAGATTTAACTATCAGAATTTGCTAACTGACTGCACAAAATTTATAGAGGAAAATCCTCAAATTAATGTTCTCCCTTTAATGTTCCTTAACATAATACAGAAAACAGCTGCAGAGAAAGACATTTGCTAACTGTTTATTTCACATGATGGAAAGCAGAACAAAGCTTTGTCAATAATGCAAAGAATTCTTAGCCAGGTCCTCTGAAGTTGTAAACTTTCCTAAAATCCAATTAATGATAATCAAATAGTTTGACATCTATTAATGCAGACAGACAGCACAAAGTAAACTCTCAGGAACTTTGTGATTGGTGTTTTCCTTGTTTAACTTTTCCTTATTGTGTGCTTTGCAGCATTGTATGCAGCAGGCAGAAGTGAGAGCTGAACTGAATCATGTTTCTAAGAGGAAGAACAAATGGACAAAGTGTTCTACAAAAGCAATATCATTAGTAATTATTTCAAATTTTTACTCTGATGCTGCCTATTTTCTTTTTTTGCCTTGTTTTACTTTCCACTCAGAATTTGCTGCTTCTTCTCTAGCTGCCCCATTAGCTATGTAATCACAAAGCATATTACTAATTTAGATTCCTATCCAATATGACACTTAGGCACATGCATCCTAAGTGCTCAGTCTTGAGAATAATGTTTGAACTCAGAGTCTGTGTTCTAGCACTTCAGGCATGGCATTTATAACTCACCAGGAAATACTACAGTACAGAAATATGATTCACTCCTTTGTAGTGCTTAGATAGTTGGAATCATGATTTGAATAGATCTGCCTTTATATACTTGGCAGCAGCAGCCCAAATATATTCTTTTCACAGAAGAGAGTCAGTGTACAGTTCTGGAGCCC